>JABUQX010077776.1:27500-55815 GCA_015478945.1 Trachelipus rathkii
AATAATCGAGATAGAAATATTTAATATAATAAGTAAAAGAATAGACGAAAATATTAGAGGGTATAGGATATGATACCGCGACGAGTAGCAGAATTGATGGAGTAGAAAGCTAATAAGGAGATGTAGCAAAGAAGTGGCAGAGGTAGTAGATAATAAGGAAAACGCAAAGTATTTATATCAGATAGATATAGTGAAAAATAGAAGCCAAGTATCAGTATTAAATTTATAGGAGGCAACAGGGTCCTAATATTGCTAGCACGCTATATAATGATCGAGAAAGTGCAGAATGTAAGTAATATGGCTGTCGACTGAAGAGGTGCTACATTCATGGGCCCTGTATAGCATTAGTAGTGAAACGTAAAAACACCCACACCGTCTCATGAACACAGTGAAGTAATATAAAGCTCAAGAGTAGTATAGTAAAAGAGATGACAGTCTAATTATAAAGGGACCTACGTGACTAGTAAAAAATATATCCACATTCGACACTTCTTGGCTGTCTAATGTCAGTCATCAACTACTGTTTGCAGAAATTAATGTCGATGTAATTTCATTTTAATATTTAGAGACCAATTTGAGGGGTCTGAGTTCCTCTATACTCAGATAGTAGATACAGTAATGATGGAAGAAATATAAAAATATCGGCATGCTTATCAGCGGACTGTCCTGTGACAGTTTACCTGCTGATGATCTCTCTCTGATCGAACGGGCTTAAAAGAAGGAGACATATGACACCTCTCAGTATCTTACAAAAAGTAAAGCCAAGAGGCGTGGTATCACAAAAAAAATACAGAGTTCCTTTCACCTCAATCTTTGAACTGACCCCCCATATTCTTATAACACAACTGTTGAGATGGCGTATAATAATTACACACGTTCGACGCTGGACAAGAAGAACCTACCCGTTTATAAGTAGGACATCGAGGACACACCGCATTCGAGGAAGAGCACACCTATCTACGAATGGTATGACCTTTGCAATGAGTAGACGCATATAAGAGTGTACTAATTGAAATTATGCATCAATGAATGTGCATCACTCACCCTCCTGGCACAAAGAAATTCGCCACACAAGCCTCTCAGGTCATGGATGAAGATAGATGCTCCTTAGATCTTCACGCAACGTCTCACGATCTCTCACCAAAAATACACAGAGATCGCGCCTTACAGCCCTTATAATAGGAACGAATAAGAACCGGGCATTGAGTTAGGCTTCAGGCAGGATATTCATACTATCACACTCGCGACCACAAGAGACAGCCTCTGAACGAACGACTATCACCTACTTTACCAGCAACAATTTTTGAGAAGACATAATGTCTCCTGTCGAGCTGCATACCATCAAAAATAGAGCCTCCGCAATTTAGAGCCCGGCGCGACAGCGCGAAATAGAGCGACAGAGAACATACCCACTACTTTCTATGCACAAATCAGACGACACGATAGCGAAAGACGCAACACACTTCAATAAATCGCACACGTAGAGATAATACTGAACAATGATTCTCAAGGATAACCTGCATGGCCAAGCGGAATGCGGCGGAACTAATATTATAGAAAACAGATTAATAATAAGAAAAATATAAAAGACAATAACTCTAAAGCCAACCAAAATAAGGAAGGACAAGACAGCACGCGAAAGCTAGCTTCTATTAAGGAAAATATTGCCAAATCACACGGCTACGACCTATAAGTAAGTATTTAAGCACAATTGCATCATACAACGTTTAAATCGCGTTAGAGCCCGAATGACGGAACAATTAATTTGCGACCTCAGTCCATTAAAAACTATTGATGAACCGAATAGAAGGAAAAATCCTTACAATCAGAGCTCAGCTCAAAGAGATTGGTCTAACATCTAATTCACTACAGTTCGACTACTCTCCTCGCATACCCCAACTACATATTTACTGAGGACAAAAGAACTCGTGCGATCCATAGTAAGTTCGGACGAATCTAATAGTACGGTATGCATTTAACAAATCAGACATGATAATTGATATTTGAAAAGAGAGTAAAAAAAAAAATAAAATTTATTAACGGTGACCAGTATATTAGAACCAGAGTAAAAGACTGCACAGTTTCTAGAGATTGTAATAGTCGAGCCGCAAGTCACTACTCAAATTATGCAAAATGAAAAAGATCACCAAACAGCGTTACCATCATCTTCGTCAAAAAGGCATTTCTCACTGGTCAATTATCATACTAGGACAACACTAGATAAGGTGAACCGTTTCGGATAATAAAGAACAAGATTCCAGTGCGCACTCTCAATAAGCTATCCACCTAAAATAGGTTCTAACTGGGATAACACCTCGTCACTGAAGAACTGGGCTAACTTTGGGAAATAAGTTACTTAAAGGTCAGTCTACAGAACATGTTTGGAATTATAAAGCAGGAACTTAATGGTAACTGTCTCGCAGCCTAGGATAGTCTCTCGAACATGTAGAAAACATTCCAGACCCAATAACATAATTTAGATCCAGTAACGCTAATCGATGCATACTGCCGTGCTCAGAAGCCATGACGCGGCGACAGGAGATCAGGAAAATTCAAAATACCCATTAAATATTATAGATCTCAGGACAATAGCCTTTCATCAAGTGTTCCCCTATACAATAAACCACTGATAGACAATCTTCTTAACGCCGCGGATCGCTCGGAAACAACGAACGCTGTATAGGTCGAAAAAACGGATGTATACATAAATGAATTAAAGATTGTGTGGAGTAGAAGGATTATACAAACGAGTGTAAAAAACTTACTTACTAAGTTCTTCCTTAGTTCTCATATAGATGATTAATAACTACAGATATAAATGAGCTACTGACCAGAAAGCAAGAATTGGTGATAAATTTATTATAAAATTACAACAATTATTAAACTTTATTATAATAAAGGCAGAATAGCTTTTGAATTTCAAGATTTGACATGCACAAGAAGTAAATTGTCAAGATAAAAATATTGATATATATGTTAAAGGGATAAAAATGAAAGAAAAACTATTAATTTCATTTAATAGCAACCATGTTTCGGCAGAGACCTTACTAACTAACTTAATAAAATACGTTATAATATAAAAATAAATAATAATATAATATATAATATAGATTATATAAATATAATAAGATAATATATATATATAACATATGTATCAGATAAAAAGTGTAATAAAAGTAATTAAGATAACTTGGGAAGATAGACTTTTCCTGGAATTGATCCTCATATCTTATAAATATATAATAATAATATTAGTTAATAATATACATAATATATGAATATTATATATATAGAATATAAAAAATATGAAGCATAGAAAAATATAATATATTATAATAAGAAAAGATATAGATTTATATAAATAAATATATAGATAAATAAATAATATATAAATATAATGTAATAAATATATAATTATTGTATATGTAAATATATAAGAATATAGTAATATATATAAATATAAATAAAAAAATATATTAATATAAGTATAATACATAAATATAATAAAATAATAGAGAGATATAATTATATATAATAATAATATGAAGAATTAATATATTAATTATAAATTTAATAATAAATATATAATTGAGTTAAAGGAAGATCATCTACTTCCAATATCTATTTTATATTTTATATCGATAAACCACGTCGAGGCCAACAAAACTCAAAACAGCAAAAATTTACGGGTAATCGGAAAGTACGGCTAGTATGTGGGGGGATGGGGGGGGGAGATGAGAAGCTATTCTAAGGGCGTTGTGGGTGGGTTGGGAAAAATGAGGGAAGATGGGCTGGGGAATGGAAGACAAAATTTAGGAATAGTAAAGGATTCTCTTTAGTGAGATTAAGACCTTTCCTGCATTCCCCGCTGACACCGTATTATCCCTCTCGCTGACCTTTGGTGATGACACATAGATTTGATATGTATTATTAATTTGACCTTAATTAAATATTAATATGGATATTATCTTATCATATGATAATTATATATAGAATATAAAGAATATAAAGTAATATATACTATATATTAAATAAAGATGAGAAAATAATAAATATAATAGAGAGAATAAGAATAATATTATATATAGAAGTAATATTAAATATAGATCTATAATATAATAAAGAAAATATATAATATGAATAATATAGGATATAGAAAGTATAATATATATATATATATAATAAATATAAATAATAATAAGTATAAATATATAAATAATATATATTACATAATAGAGAGAGAGATGAAGAAAGAGAGAGAGAGAGAGAGAGAGAAGAAGGAGAGTAGTAGAGAAAGAGAGAGAGAGAGATGAGAGAGAGATAGAGAAGAGAGAGAGGAAAGGACTCAATCAATTAACTGTTTAATTATTGGTATCTCCGTTTATCTATATAGAATTTATTTCTACGAGAAATAATGAAGAATACATTTATTGCGTGAAAAGTGAATCATTTAATATTAATATTTAGTCTTTCAATATTCAACATAAATATATTATAATATATCTATTCATGATTATATTATCTAATCTAAATATAAACATAAAAAAAAACCACATCAACTCTCATTACATCTATTAATTAATTATTATTATAATTATCAATATATTATTATATAAATAAAATTAATAAGTATATACATTATTTAATTTATTAAGAAATTATAATAAATCATGAAAAATTGACCAAAGTGAACTGTATTTTACCCTGGAATTTATATTAAGGCGAAATATTATACACAACACACACCACCACACCCACACACACACACACCACACAACACTACTACACAGACACCACACCACACAACACACAAAGCCACAAACCGAACACCACACACACACACACAACAACACACCACACACAGCACACACCACGACAAAAAAAGCCATAAGGGTACAACAAAATATAATATATAAATATATATAATATATTAGATATAAAAAATATAAAATATATATAATAGATAAAAATGAAATAATAATACATGCATATCATACACAGATATAAAATATAAAATAAAACCAACTCCAATTATAATAATATTAAAAACATCGCCAAAAGAAAGTTTACTCTTTTAAAAATATACCTTCAAAGCTAAAAAAAAACTATATATATTATATATAAGATAAACCGAAAACCAAAACACTGGGAGAAGCTGAAAAATTGTTTCAAAAAAGGATTTTGTATTCATGACGAAAAATATTTTGAGTGAGAATTTTATCTTGTTACTAATAGTAGAGATAAGTTCTTTAAAAAAAAAATTTAATAAATAATATTATTATAAATATTAAAAATATAAATTTTCCAAGTAGACTTATTTAGAAACTCAATAAAGATGAATCTAATAATGAATTAAAATAATTAGCCTTAATTGAAATAGAATGCACAAAATCAGAAAAAATAATTTAGTTAGTATAAATAGAAGACACGATTCCAATTGTAATACAAAAATTCAATTACATTAGAAAAATAATTATTATTAATTTTTAGCTATAAACCTAGAGTTTCTCTCTAACGAATCCAATAAATCCTAACCCTAACGTAAGTAGTAGCAATGACATATCCCGGTCAACTTGGCGCAGGGCGCGGAACCGCCCCCTAAATACTCAGGAATGCAGTATGAGCGTATTTTATCGGGCCTCCACAAGGCCTGAGGCTATCTTTTGGTAGACATTAACATGGTACCGCCCCTTATTACCCTCCCCCCTGGGAAGACATATTTTCCAGTAGTTCTAAGCATCCACACACAACACACAACACACACACACACACACACCACACACAACAGCACAAGCAACACACAACACACCGAGCTAAACATAACCCATGTGCGGCGAGAAAACATAAGCCCGCATAGCACAAAAAATGGGATTACAACCCTTAACCGAGTCACACGATCATACTATACTAACATGAGCTAAGCTATAGACGCCACCTACCCCCCTTTGCTCTACCGATAACTTAAGTACAGGTATTAAGAACTTGGAAAGTAAAAGACAAACATATCACAGTACACTATAGGAAAGCCTGGTAATAAGTACCCGTAGACTTAATGTTTCCAGTGGGATCTCCGCGCCTTCCCGGTGTCCCCTTGGCGGAAAGGGACCGCGCCCGTTCGATTTGCCTACGAACCGCACCGGCGTGAAGCTTCCATCCTCGCATGCTGTACGCGACGATCACACGCTGAGATCATGTGGAACGCTCCGGACACACTCAGCTCGCGAACGCCTTCATACAAAAAATAAAATTACGGATATATACTGGGATAACGAATTCAATGATGCCTACTCAGGACCAGAAGATATACAACGATCCCATACTACCGACTGAGTTAAAGAACTTCGCATCTTAAAGCAAAACTGTGCTAAAGCAACTCATACAGTAGGAGATAAGATGAAAGAAAATTATAGATCGGCAGAGATAATAGTATTCATTGATGGAAATTTACCGAAAAATCTATAATAAATGGTATAGAAAGATAATAATGGAAGAGAGTTTCGCGTAAATATAATAAATAAAATAATATAAATAAATAATAATAAAAAAACAATAATCAATATATAATAATAAATAATAAAATAATAAATAAATAAATAAATAAAAAATAATAAATAAACACAACCAAACAAACAATGAAATAATAAACAGCATAAATAATAAATAAACTAATAATAATAATATCAATCCTAGTAATGAAGAAATAAATAATAATTAATAAATAATAAACTCCAAATAAATAATAATAATAAAATGATTGAAAGGCATTACGTAAGTCTCAGAAAAACAAAACACAAAAAATTCTTAGTAGGCTCGCTATCGTAATAATAATAATAATAATAATAATATAAAATATATAATAAAATAAATAACACAAAATAATAAATATGAAAATAATAAATAAATAAAAAATACTTAAAAGTAGTAAATATCCATTAAAAACCCAAAAAATATACGACTCCTAATGATAACAACATAACAAAACAAACAAATGTCACTCAACTCAAAAAACACAAAACCATACGTACCAACCGACCATAAACGATAAAATAAACTAACGCAAATATAAAACCTATAGTATAAACACAATAAAAAATAATATATACATATTTACACAACTAAAATTACTCAAAATAATTAGTTCATTACATAGTACTCCCATCACTAATATACCCTCAAATATCTATATATATATCATATGGAGATACACGACTACAAAAAGAACACTCTCAAATTCAGAATATAAATATATGAGACAGGTGAGAAAAGACTATAAAAAGTATACAAGAAAAATATACATTCCACAATTAATACTTTATTATGCTATAAAATAAATAATAAGTTAATACAAAAATAACCTAGTACATAGGTCAATAAAAATCAAAACTAGCCAATAATATAATAGCCCTCACCAACCTAATATACCTAATAGCAGGTAATACCTTATAAATATACTAACCAAATACCAATATAATATATAAGCAAACTCAACTTATATATAGACTAAATAATACAATAAAAAAAAATAAAGAGTAACAACTATACATATAGACTTAACATAATTGAAATTAACATACCTAGTTATATCAGAACACAATAAATTGTGCTAACGAGAATTAGATACTCATTTGAATGTAAAGAGAGATTAAACTGTCACAAAACACACTTTAAATTTAATAGCACAAAAAAATAATAAACAAACAATCTAATACGAGAAAAAAACAAACCGGAAGGAGAATACGACAATATCTCTGGAAGTCAGACACTAAAACGTACTAATTTCACACAACGCAGAAAGACTCAGATAGAGAGGAAAAAATTCCTATGCAATGTTAAAAATTATTTACATATCGGAGGAGATTACGATTGAAGTGTTCTGTCGGGAGACGAGAAACGAGCCACTATCCAATTGGCCTTAACGAAACTCATTAACATGAGGGAGAAAAAAAAAGAAGAAAAGAATGAATCACTATTATGTTGATCATTCAGATTATTGGGGGACCAAAGAACTGTTATCTTAATTAAATGATAGTTTTAACGTGCTAAACAATATCGAAAGAAAAATATATTTTTAACTGACATATTCTGACAAAATTTTAAGGCCAACTAAACCTTTTTAAATACGTTATGAATTATTATTATTATTATAATAAATATTAATTATTATTTATATATTATTATTATCAATTATTTATTATTATATATGATTATATTATTATATATATAGTAATATTATAATATTATATTATTGTTAATATTTAAGGAAAAAAAAAATTTATCCTTTTTATATTATAATATTTTTTTAAAAACCAAAAAAAAAGAAAAAAAAAAAAAAAAATGCTTTATTACTTAATAATAAGTTATGCTTTCCGCTCATACTCCTAACGACAATGTTTCTTCCTAATTTTCATTTTAAATTTCTCTTAAAAAATTAATTCTAGAACAAAATAAAAAATTACCAACACACAGAAACTATGAAGGCCCATATTTATATCTGTATTTGGTTCCTGATAGGTTCGTCTGTTATAAACCTCAGATCGTTTCAGAGATTCCTATACACGATATCAAACTAAAACACACTTGAAATCCACCCATGAAATTACCATAACACAAATTAACGCACTAATACACCTAAATTACTAACTATTATAAAAACACTCCATATATAGATATCAATAAACAACACCAAAAAAAACTAATCCTCGTCTTTAATAATCATGTTAAAACATAAAAACAATATAATATAACAAATACATAAAAAATAGCTAATAAATACCCTATAAAATATAAATAAATATATAAATATCTATAATAGGTTAAGATAAACTATAAATATTATTTAAAATATAAATATAGTAAAGAGTAAATATATTAATATAAAATACTTAATATATAAAATATAAGAAAAAAGAATTTCAGTTTGAGTACCTAATCATCCATATTCCAAGACGCAGATATGCGTCTCATCTTGCAAAAAATAATAGTAGATGAGTATTGAAAGTATATACAGAGGATAAACATTATAATAATATAATAAAAATATATATACATATATATAATAGTATTATAAATATTAAAGTATATATAAGTAAAATATAAATTATAAATATATATATAATAAATAATATATAAATTAATATATTAAAATATAATAAATAATATATAATAAAAAAAATATATAATACTATATATAGATATATAAATATATAATTATAATAATATATATATAAATATAATATATTATAAAAATAAAAAAATAAATATAAAATAATAAATATATATTATATGGAAACGGAAAAGGAGAGAGTTCGAAAAAGAAGAGAAAAAAGAAGACAGTGAAAATGGAGATAGTGGAAAAGAGAAGATAGGAAAAGGATAAGATAGTGGTGAAAAAAAGAAAGAATAACTTAAGGAAGAAAAGAAAAATTAAAGATGAAGCCACCCAAAGAACCATTACCTTAAAATATGCCATCAATACGTTTATTATTATTATTATTATTATTTATTATTTTTATATTTAATTATTATTATATATTAAATAATATATTATTAATTATTATTATTATTATAATATATATTATAATATTAGGTAGAAATGAGCTGGAGGGGAGATGGAAGACTTAATATAAGTTTTGCTTTTAGCTTCCTATTCACGAAATTTTTTCTTCTAATTTTCATCAATTTAAATTGATCTAGAAAAATAATAAATTTACAAAGGAAACATATGAGGCGTAATTATATATCTTGTTGGTTCAGCTGATCGGTTATCATCTGTAAACCTCAAGGCGTAACTATCAGAAGTTTGCGAATTATCTAGGACATTGAAAAATGAAATTAAATTTAACATCAAGGAGAGAACATATTTATTATAAAGCATAGCAAGAAAACTCACATAAACTCAACCTAGCGCAAATTTCTGAGGTGAACGCAGATGCAAATGATGTCTTAATGTAAGTAAGCCTTCAGAACTATTTTATGAGTTATTGCTTTACGCTTGAGGAGTTGCAAAATTTTAAATGACTGGGATATATCAGCTATAGTTCTGGATTACGCAAAAAAAGAAGAAAAGAAGGTTATTAAAATAATATAATATAATATAAATAATATATAATATAATATATATAATAATAGCATATAATAATAATAAATATATAATAATAAAAAAATATAAATATAATAATATAATATATATATGTATTTTTTTTTTATCCCCTTAAACCCCAACCCCCGCATTTGGTCCCATTTCATGTAACATTCGACGATGTATTAAGTACACGATAGACCATATATATAATCTAACAAAAAGTGAACGTATGAACTGAGCTCGGACGTTCATCACACAGATTCGTTCATCGTGAAATCATCTTAGAAGAATTCGATCTATAACTGCTTACGTCTAATCAACAAGAAGGTGAATATACACAAGCATGCAAGTGGTTGATATAGTGTATGAATGGTATTCATCCTGAACGTTCCATGAAAAGTAGAAATCCTATAAACGTAGCAACGTTTCAATCCACAACAATCAACAACAACAACAACTACAAAAAAACAACAAACGAACAGTGCTAAGCACCAAAAATTTAAGTAACAAAGAACTATGACCCAGGTATCAGGAGTTCGGACCTGACGGTAGTTGTAAGAAGAGAATAAGTATAGACTAAGAATATATAGATACGATATATAAGAATAGTAAGAATATGAATGTATATATCAAAAGTGATTATAAATATATAGGAAATGATAAGATAAATTTATGAAATAAGATAAATAATAGAATAATATAGAAGAAAATACTACTTATATATATATATAATAATAGAGAAAGTAAATTTTAGATAGATGATAGATAAATATATAATAATATTGAATACAACTTTTTCGTTTTCGAGTTACAGATGTACCCCCTTAACGCATACACGATCGATTCATCGTAAAAACACAAACGAATTTCTTTTAAAATATAACAACCAATTATGTGTTAATAATGCGAAACACATCGCTTTAAAATACACGTGATTATTCGCTTAATAATATTATCATTTCAGAGACATTAATAAAGTTACTTGTATTTTATATGTTTTTATGTATTTAAAGTTCAGTTATAAAAACTTTTATATGAATAACACCCACATACATGTGTCCATCACACCCCTCTCTCACCAAATCCTAATACTATTACTTCTTTATATATTGAAGATGTTCTGCACTGTTTTACATTTAGAAGAATAACGAAAGAAGAGAAAATATTAACAGTGAATAAAAAATTCATCACTACCTTATTAATGAACAAATTATGCTACCGTGATACATCAACATTAAACTATAATTATTAGACTCACACGATACACTAAGCAATCTAATATAGAATAATTAATTAATTAATTTATTCCAGCTTTCATAATCTATCTCTTATATCCACTGATAATTATAAAAGATTAGTCATTAAATATTATAGATATTTATAATTAAAAATTAAATTGAATTAATTTTAAACTATTATATACTATGTTAACAAATAATGTATATCAACCAATATAACGATTGATCAAACAATTATTTCATGATATATTTTCACTAAATCATTAAAAAGACAATATATTGAGCTTAAATAATTTAACATTATTAAAATATATTTCAATATAAGCATAAAGTAAATATAAATATTATAAGATACATGAAAATATTATATCATAATGACATTATAAGATGAGATATAAGACATCTATTAGAAAATATATAATAATATATGAGAAGATGATAGAGAACAGAGCACACAGTCAACGAGACGAGAAGGAGGTTATAGTGACCGTGGAAGAATGTGTCTAATCTGGCATTTTTACTGAGGATAGGATAGCAAAAGTAGAATACATTAGCATGTAAAATAAGTGTAAATACTAAATATCAAATATCTCAAAGTGAAGATAAGTACTGAAAAGCGTCACAAGAGAGCAAAAGCTCCTAAACTCACAATAGTAATGGCGAATTATAATAAATATAAGATGAGAATCACAAACCTGAAAGAAGCAAACTAGGAAAAAGAGTACGCATAAGACCGCGTGAAATAAGCGGAATTAGCCGAGACTGTCTCTAGAATTAAGAAGTATAGATAACATAAGTAGACAAGTAGAATCAGATAAACTATAAAAAAAAGAAATAAAAAATCAGAGCAAAAGCGTGTAGGCAAATAACAACGAAATGTACAATGAACGACCTCGTAAGGGATAAGAGAGCCTTATATAAATACACATAGTACGTATAATATATTAGCTCACGGAACGTCTAGGAATAGATGCGGTGCGGCTGAAACACTGCGCTGACCGATAAATGAGACAGGAACCCCGTAACCAAATATAAATATAAAACGACTAAATACTTCGAAAGGGTATGTAAGATAGTATACCTGTCAATATATAAAAGTGGTAAAATAATTCTTAGCTCCTTCAGATCCGACTGCACATAATTATGTAAATCATAAATTCAGGATTTCTATGATCGATTTATGTGTTGTCTAATATAAGATCGAAAATCCATTATACAGTTTGCTCATAATCGAGTAATACTTAGAAGAGATCTAGTAACGGTTTAATTAATCAACTCAGTAGCATATCTTATATAATATTAAAATTAATATGCTTACTCAGATTAAGAAACAATATATTCCAAAACCTAAAGGTCAGAAAAAGGCAGAACCGCGAGGGTGCTGGTTTAAGAAATATCTATTTATATGTTTAAAATATTCTAAATTACTATACTATACTATAATACTATAAATATAAACTTATATAATTTTATACCTATCTACAATATCACAATATATCAATTATCTCTATATATATATAACCTATTATATCATACTAAAATAATACTATCCATAATATTTATGAAGCCCCCCTCAAGGTATTTCTTAAGCCACCTTCATAGAGTCTATATTTCCAGTTAAATAACTTTTGCACGAAACCTCACTACCCCAATCAAACCTAGTCACTCTGTCACAATCGCCAGTCACCATGAGTAGATTCTCAAAACATCGCTCAATAGAAATATTTATCTAATATTATGCGTTTATTCACGATTAAAGTTTCCCACTGACTTAATCATACCAACGTACCTAGGCTCGCAACACCTCCCCAACCCCACCAATACTATATATAATATAGCCTCCTATATTAAATATATAATATACATATATATATATAATAAACTTAAAGTAGTTTCTAATAATAATATTATAATATCAAAATATATAATATATATCTCATTATAAAATATATATATATATATATATATTATAAATATATACAGATATTATATATTATATATAATATATATATAATATAATAAATAATAAAATCATATATATATATATTATATACTATATATAATAAAACCCAATACTAAATATATAAAATAATTTAATATAAATAACAATATAATATAATATATCATAATATATAAATATATTATAAATTACTATATCAGTAAATATATATATATATATATATATAAATATCTGCATAAAAGGTATGATCCTTTATATAAACAAATATAATATCTAGAATACATATATGTATACAATATAATAAATAAAATATATAAATATTTATTTAAATAATTCATATATATATAATTCAATAGATATATATATATATATAATAATATTTTATAATATAAATATAAATACAGAGCCTTCGGCGGCGATACTTAAATCGTCATACGCCTGAAAAAAAGTGTAGAGGGAAAGAAAAATATAAATATATATATATAATAATAATAATATAATATATAAATAATAATATAATATATAATATATAATATTAACATATGGATAAAATTATTTGATTAAGAAATAAAATTGGTAGATCTTTACATTCCTTTAGGTAAGCTTAAAATCCAACCGTTACCCATATGTGAAACTTAGTTGAATATACAAGCAGGTCAACACACACTGGGTCGAAAAGAAACACCGTAAACTCACTCCAGATTAATTAAAATACTCAGTCCAAAATCTTTTTTCTATTTTTGTTAATAACTGTACCTTACGAAATTTACACCTTCAAAATTCAAAAACATATCTCCGTACTTAAAAAGGCAACTACTTATCTAATTATTCCAATAAATCCATAGTTAACGTTATCAGAAATTTGCGACCACACAAATTTCAAAAATTGCAAATGTTGAAGATGTTGCATATTTCAGGAAAATGAACATTCAGAAATAATGCTCTTGTACGATAAATCTTGATATGAACATTAATGTAAAATTTAAACTAATAAACATAACATGTGAAAGTTCGAAAGAGTATATTAAATTGTCTTTTTTAATGAAGTAGAAATTGAAGTTTTATCCGGGTCGAGTGAGGATTTATTCAAAAGCAAAAAATATATTTAGTTATCAAACATACTGAACCTTATGAGAATAATAAATATCCACTAAAATATATAATTATATCATCATATATACGAATATATACATATATATATATATAACCTACTAATAATTCCTATAATATAATAATAATAACACTAATAATAAAATCAGAATTATTATTCTGCATAAGTTTTTATATAATTATATTAATATATATATATATATATAAAATATATATATATACATATATAACTTATAACTATATATTATATATAAAATAATTACCAAATAGTAATATAATAAATATATATCTATATATATATATAATAAAAAATATATAAATAATATACATATATAATTACATAAAATAATAAACTATATATATATACATATATATATAAGATATATTTAACACAAAGTCTATAAAAGATAAAGAATAATATTATAATAAATTAAATATTACCATATACCATATACTATAGTTAATAAAATAATAATACTATATAATATATATAATATAAATAATATATAAATATATATAATAAATATATTTACTACTATATATATATATATAATATCATATATATATAATATATTAAAATATATAATATACATAACATATATATATATATATACTATATATATATATACTATTATATATACTATAATAACATAAAATAAATAATATATACTAATAGTATATACAATTATAATACTAATCTATAATATATATATAGATAATATAAAATAATAATAATAAATATATATAATATATAATATCTATATATATAGAAATAAATATATAATATTATACACTTTGCTAAAATTACTACATATACAAAATAATAAATAATATCATTAATATATAATATATATAATATATATATATATAGTATAAATATATATAATATATATATATACAAAGTCATATCCTATTATTTACTCAAAAAACCTGCAATAATAAACTCCCTTTCATCTGACTGACTAGATAAGAGCATGAATGTTATAAAATTACTGAAAAAAAAACGCTTTAAAATCGACGCGTCTTTCGTTTGTTATCCGCAAAATTGAGACCTACAAAAATCCATGTAAATGAATGCATATTATTAAAAATATAAAACCTTATTGAAACCAAATTGCATCCCATAATTTTGTTTCATCCTAGTAACTAAGTCCTATCTCATTCCAACAATAAAGCAACTCAACACTATTACCTTTCACCATTTCTCTTTTCTATTCATTTCACATTCTTTACTTCCTTATCTCATTTCACATTACATACTCTCATTCTACTTTTCTTCCATGTCCTTACTTCTCGTTACAAATTTCATAATTTCATTTCTTCTTTTCTTCATTTTTATTCTATATCTACTCCCTCTTGGTTAAATTTGTTCTTGGATTTGAGTTAAACTATAATTTGTTTCCATATATCTCAAAGGAAAATTGCAACATCATATATATATATATATTATTATATATATATATTATATATCATATATTATATATATAATAATCATTATATAAATATATATATACATATATAATATATAATATAAGATATACCTATTTATATAATATAATATACGTCATATACATACTATTATATATATTATATACTTATAAATTGTTGAATGTTATATATATATATAATCATATCATCTAAAATAATATTATATATATTATTATATTCCAGCTTTTAATATATAACACTCTTAATATAATATAATATATATAAATCTATATATAATATCAAAATTAGATCGTATAAATACTATCTACTATATATACACTATATATATATATACTATACAGAATATAAATATTAATATACATATAATATAAATATATATATATAAATATATAATATTATTATTTTATCTTACTCACATATATATATAACATAATATATATATATAAGATAGTATATAATAATAAAATATATACTATAATATAACTATATATAATATAATATATACCTATATATTATATATAAAATACGATCATTATATATATATAAAATATAGCTTATATATAATATAAATATTATAAAATATTATACATATATATATATATATATTATATAGTATATAATAGATTTATATAATATATACTAATATAAATAATATATATCTAATATATATATATTATATACATATATTAATAATATGATAGTGTAATTAACCTATAAATATAATTATTTGTTATGTAATTAACAAACTTACAGTTTTTTAAATATATAAAAATATATATATACAAGACCCATCGATAGATATTTATTTAATACATATAAAAAAACATAGGTGGAGTGGGGGTGGAGTGGTGTAAGTATACATAGAGGAGTAGAGTAGTGAGGGAATATATAGGGGGTATAGGTAGAGGTGAGGGGTAAGAATCAATATTATTAATAATAACTATAGTAAATATTATATATATAGTAAATATTAATATATATATAACAATAATAATATATAGGATAAAAAGTAAAATATATATAAATATACATTTAAATATATATACATATATATAATATATAGTAATATATCTATATATATTAATATAATATATATAAAATATATATAATAATATATCATTATATATATTTTTATATAATATAAATAATATATTATTATGAAATAATAATATATTATATATATATATATATATCCCAACACCTATAATACTAAACTCTCTTATATATATATAATAAAAAAAAATATTATAATATATATATTATATATATAAAATACAATATATGTATATAATATAATATAATAATATATATTAATATATATATATATATACTATAATATATATATATATATATAATATTTATATGATAATATAATATAATTATATATTATCTCATTCGACAAATTTAAAGCGAACTCATTTTATTACTTTCACATTTTCTCTTCTATTCATTTCACATTCTTCTTTCTTTTCATTTTCTCATTTCTTAATATTTACCATATTTTCTCATTTTCTTACTTTCTTCTTTTTTTTCTTCTTTCTCGTTACAATTTCATATTTTCTATTTCTCTTTTTTCATTTTTTTCTATTTACTCTTTGGATCTTTAAATTGTACTTGAATTTGAGTTAAAACCTAAATGTTTCCATATATCTTCCAAAGAAAATCAACATATATAAAATATATAATATAATAAATAATATCTTTACTACTAAAATATATATAATATACTGAATAAGTATCGATAATGTATAACTAATTATATATATAGATAAAATTATATTATATCATATATACATCACAAATTATATATATATATTAAAATATATAATAATATACTATATTATAATATAAAAAAATATAATATACTACAATACATCTCAGATATATATATATAATATATATAATTATATATATAAATAAATATATAATATAATTACTAATAATAAAAGCTGTAGCCATGAAATTATAATAATAAAGAAAATCCAAATTATATGCAAAATATAAAAACAGATTCATAACTTAATTATAAATATAAAGGAAATAAAAGAGTCAAAGCAACCAACATTTTTACGTCAAACCTCGATGATAAAAATTTTCAAGCATTGTGAAAGTTGCGAAGATGCAACAAAAATTCTTTCTGTTAATGAAGAAAATGAGAATGTTGCTTGTTTCTACTTTTCTACTAAAGTACTTTAAAAAAATGCAATTTTTTCTGATGCTTTACAAAAACAGTTAAAAGAAATTCGAAGCCATAAGACTCATGACTTGGCTATTTCTGAAATATTACCTATTATTGTGTTAGAGAAAAGCCCCTACTAAAAAATGGACAATAAAACCTAATATCCAAACTGGGGGTAATTACACTCAATCAGTTCTTAACTCTCTTTGATCTCTAAAAAGACGTTCGAATAATTTTTCTGGTCTAGTAATTATAAGAATTCCATTTTTTGGAAAAAAATGTAGATAGTTTTTGAGGTCTTATTCCTACAATTTTTCTCGAAAAAACTGGAAACTTAAAAGTATACGTAAGATATGATGCTCTCCAACTCCCAACCCTGACATACCTTTCAGAACTTTAATTCACAATAAACTAATAAATAATAATAATTATAATAAAAAATAATAAAAATAATATAATAATAATAATAATAATAATAATAATAAAAATAATCAATAATAATATAATAAAATAATAATAAAATTAATAATAATAATAATAATAATATATAATACATAATAATAATAAAATAATAATAATAATAATAATAATAATAATAAAAAATAATAATAATTAATTTTAATAATAATAATAATAATAATAATAAATAATAAAATATAAATACAATCAACTACTAATAATAATACATAAATAATAATAAAATATCATAATAACTAATAATAATAATTTAATCATAATAATAATAATAATAATAATAATATAATAATCACATAATAATAATAATAATAATATATAATAATAAATATAATAGTACACAATAATAATAATTAATTAACCAAAAAACACGCACCCAATTGGTATGCAAAAAGGATTTGCGTCATTATTTTCTACTCATTGAAAATTCAAAAACAAATTCTCTTTTAGTAAACTGATAATTTAGATGTGTAATTTTAATATTATTATTTCACCATTTAAATAAAAAATGGCAGTATTAATCTTTCCTGGATTGTCTGTAGTTCAATAGAAATTATAAAAAAAATTCATTATGTATCATAAGTGATAATTCACAGCATCTCAAAGAATGAAAAAAATTTATGTAGTTAAATGCACATCCAATTAAAGTTAATCACAAGAAAATTAAAAAGAAACAATTTATGTCTCTGATATTCTAAATACTTTACACTATTCGGAAATAATTCAAACCGCCTAATTAATCTTTTGACAAATATACTATTGAAAAAGTTTTCTTACACAAATCTTAATATGAAAAATCGGTAATGTGGCCGGCCGAAGAAGCGTACGAGGCGGGATTGAGTTGCGCAGTATGCAGAAAACAGCAAATTCTTCCAGCCCTTTGACTTCAATTATATTAAATATAAGAAAAATAAAAATGAAAAATGAATCTTTTCACCTCTTTATATTAAAAAAATATATATAATATAATAATAATATATAATATAGTATAATATACAATTAATATATATATTATATATATATATATATATATAATATATATATATATAATGTATTGGACGCAATATATGAACATAATTCCAAATCAATATGATTCTAGGAGACATATATATAAATTCTAATATAAACTATATATAGTAAATAAATATAAATAAAATTTATACATAATATATTATATATATATTAACATATATATAAATAATATATATATATATATAAATAATAAGATATATATATATATAATATACTATATAATATATAATATATATCATAGATAATATATATATATATATATATACTTATTTACTTTATATATATATAATACGGGGAAAATGTTTAATTATAAATGCACCAAAAAGATGTTTAGATCATATTTTGACATTTAAATGAGTGAGAAAATAATGAGGTTATTTGTGGAAAAAAAAGAGAAATCAAAACCAAAAAAAAATTTCAAACGGCACAAAAATTTTAATGCAAATTATTCTAAAAGAGAAAAATTTATTCTTATGGGTGAAACTTCTTATTTTTAATAATTTATGAATATAAAAAATATTTTATTGAGAATTTAAAGGAAAAGGAATATTTTTAACTTCAAAACCTCTCATCAATAGTTGTAAAAGTGAAAGTAAAAGACAAAAATTCAAATATAAAAGGTTATAATATAAATAGAATTATATAATTATAATTTAAGTTTATATAAATATATAAAAATATATATATATATTATTTTATTATAATATATATAATATAATTATTGACCATTTATAAATTTAACCTTTATTTTTTCATATTATACTGAATCCCTTATGACATACACACTTAAAAAGTCACTTTTAATTTGTAGAAACAACCAATGATTATCAGAAAAACTCAATACACATATACACAATTCATTACATATCTCATTGCATCAAGTTCCACTAGCTTCCCGTCATAGTACCCTCTTTGGTGTGAAAGAATCATTTTTATTCTAAATTAATATAATATTATATCATATATTACTAATATAATATACCATAAATATGTTTCATAAATTTGAACTATAGGTTTAAACTTTCATATTTATACAAGCTACATTATACTAAAATAAAAGGTATATAATAATATATATAAATATATATAATATATATATAATATATACTACTATATATATATATAATTATATATAAAAATATATATAATATATATATATATACATATATATATTATATACACAATAAATTTACAAATATATTTATAATATAATATATATATATATATATATATATATATTTAAATATAAAAGGTTATAATAAAAATATACGCAACCATTTATATAATTTAATATATAATATATAATATATAATTATAATATATATAATATATATATACATATATATATAATATATATATAATCATAACATAAAATATTATAACTAAATAATATATATATATACAACTCAATATAATAAATATATAAATATATACTATATAATATATTATATAATAATATATAAAATATAATATAATATATATATAATATATATATAATATATATATATAAAATATATATATATATAATAATATATATATACAATATAACATAATAAATATAATATATTATACTATATAAATATTATAAACTTATATATATAGTATATATATATATATATATATATAATACATAATATATAATATATATATATATATATATGAATATCTTTTGTTGCAAGAAAAATTCAACAAGGGTCTGGTATCAACCTCCCTCTCTTTCTGCATTTGACAATTATAAATTAACTCTTACTTTACTCTCTTATATTCTTCTTCCTCTCTCTTGTAATAATACTACCATAGCTCAACTTTAGAAGTAAGTTAAGAAGAGCAGCCTTCTTATCCAAATGTAAATCTGAACTTTTTTGTTCAAATAGACGATTCGTCCTCCCTACAAGATTCCGAGTAATTTCCACACTCTCCACCCCAGCAATTGAATATAGATACACTCCCAAGTTACTACTAACAGCTGACATACTGAAGATAGCCTTCAGCCTCCTGAAAACTTGGCTCTAACTTGTCCATCACGATAAAGTGTTTTTCACTGTCATACTTCAACCTCTCTCTCTCTCTTTCTCTCTCTCCTCTCTCTCTCTCGCTCTCTCTCTTGTCCTCTCCTCTCTCCTCTCTCTCCTTCCTCTATCTCTCTTCTCTCTCTCTCTCTCTCTCTCTCCTATAAATAATATATACTATATATATATAATATAATATTATATATATATAATATATATATATATAAAATTATATATATATATATATTATATATAAATACATATAATAATAATATATATAAAATATATATATATATATATAAATATATATATATAATATATATAATATATATAAATATATATAAATACATATATATAATATATAATATATATAAAAATAAGTACTATAAATAATATATTTGATATAGTAATATATATATCTATAGAATATACTTAAAATATAATTAATATTTATCTTAATTATAAATGTTAATATAAAATATTATTATAAATTTAATATTTAATTATATTTAAAAAAGATTTCCTTACTTAATATGTACCAAATTTAATATATTTTCACTTGAAACATCTCATAAAGGGAAACAAGATTCCATCCAAAGGTTAATGAATTGATTATATGAATCTATGATAAATCTTTTAATTACCAACTGATAGATTATAGCTTTAAATTCATAATAGTATTACAGATAATATCATAAAATAGATAAATAAGTATTATATGGATAATATTTATAGATAATATATATATATCTATAATATATATAATATATACTATATAGATAATAATAATATATAAATTAATATAAATATAGATATAAAATATAATTATATGTATAATACAATGTTAAACCAGGTGGCGACGGATACAAATTCAATGCCGCCCCGAAGACAACTGTATGGAGAAAAGAAGTAGAGGGTTAAGATAGAGATTCAAGAACTAATAAAATATAAGAAAGAACTAAGCAAGTTATTATTATTTATTATAAAAAAAAAAATAAAATAAGGTCTCAAAGGAATGACTAGAGAAGAAAGAAAATAATTTTTAAATTTATTATTTTTATGATATCACTGTGAAGAACGAGATAGAATATACCAGCACAAATATGATCTTAATACCAATAGTATAAAAATATATATAATAGATATTATAGGTAATTAATAAAGAATAATATATATAAGTATATATAATATATAATTATATATATTATAATATATATAATATAATTATATATATTAGTATTATAAATATACAAGAAATCCCAAGAGCTCATAAATATCTTAGCCGCATTATATTAGCCTTTACTCAGGACTAAAAGTATAGATCCACTATAACGACATACCCCACGGCCGAGTTTCGCTCCCGCAAACGAGAAATCATACGAGAGATAACGGGGTCTCTCAGCCCTCCTAGGGTGAAGCTGACCGAGAACCCCAGGACTAAAATCCCCGCGCTCCGATACCGGGCGGCGAGGGATGCTGCTACCGGAACTCGCCCGGCTGCAATTCTTGATGGCTGCGTCGCGTGGCAGTACACGGAGTGTGCTATACATCGCTACCAAATATCCCTCTCTCCTCCCTGCAGGCGGATAGTGAAATGCCCCCCTCACGTCACCCATTACGGCCGAGCGCACCCTAAAAAGGAGTAGTAAAATACTCCATCGTAGGGGAGTTCGGTTAGACTCCACTGTGTGCCGTGCAAATTAACAATGAGCCCATTAAGAAACTTTTAAATACATAGATCCACTGAGACCGTTAAAATCTAAGCTCTAACTATTTATCTTGAATAGAACTTATTTAACTGATAGCTGTGACCTGAAAAAGATTACATAGATTATATATGATGAATAAAGTATATATTAAATAATATATAAAGAATAAATAAATAAAATTAATATATATTATAAAGAAAAAACGTAATATTATATATATATAAGATAGTCTGGATGACTCTCACGTTAAATAAATAAAGGAATAAGATAGCTCACTGTGGCAGGTACCGTGTTGTACCTCAAGTATACTTATTATAATCCAACCTGACACCATATGATAGGTATTGATAAGAGACTGGTTAGAAATAAACCTAAGCTGTGAAAACTAATAACTAGTATTAGCTGGAAATAAAAACTCAAACTAAACTCCAGGGCATAAAGGTTAAATAAGACGATGAGCTCAAAATTACTAATTATGCTCGGTATGGAACATAGTTAGAAACATAAAAATCAAACACAACAGTAGGCAATAATAAGTCTAATAGAAAATAATAGTCTAGATAAGTATATATAAAAAGTATCACCTCACGGGAAAAGAGTGCCAATAAAACCAGTCCAGTATAAATCCTCAAAAGCTGAGTGTTTTGGGCACATAAAAGAGACGTATCAACCAAAGTAACATGCAAACTATAGCGTGTGACCCTAATATAAACATCATGTAATAGTAAGAAAAATAAACAATGCTAGATGACACAAACATCAGAGTCAAACTCAACAACCGATTTTGGCCAAAATAATAAAAAGATCCGAGTAATCGAACTCAGATATAAACATATTTATCTAAAATACTTACGCTGGGTAACTAACTCCACTAAGACAAAAAAACGACTGAAATAAAGTTGAACCAATACTGGATTATGATGTTATCGGTTATGTAGACAGTGTGGCTAGAACAACTACATCAAAATATCAGAAGCCAAGTCTAATGATATTTGATAATAATATTCTCAACAAAGTCAAAAGATGCCAATCCTCACTCTCTCATGAAAAAAGCTATAGACGGTTCAAAAAATAATAGGTGAAGAAAGATAAATAGAAGAAGCACAGAGACGTTTTAAGTAACCTGAGAAATATTTGGTCACTAGAGGCGCCAAGAAAGGAAGAAAGTAGTCAATATAGAAATACGCAACTCATAGAAATCTATTGACTAAGAAGTAGCACGTCAAAAAGCAGCTCACTGAGTTATGAATACATAACTCTCTATTACAAATTAATCGATTTAACAAACTAATACAGATAAATTAATATTTAAATGATCAATGTATCGTTAATTCCCAGTTAAAAATATCGAGTTGGAACTTAAGTTTTATATTTATAATCGCTGCGAATGAGTAAAATAAGCCTATATAAATACTATATTATATGAATAGAAAAATTTTATAGAATTTACAAAGAAATATATTGAATTCAGGTATTAGAATTAAAATAATAATAAAGATTAATATAAGATATATTATATTATATAGAATAAAAGCGTATATATATATAAATATTAAAAAATATATATAATTATATATGAATATAATGAGAATAAATATATAACAAACCTAAAAAAAATAATTGCCATTACCGAACAACAACAAATATAAGTTAATGAATATTTATATGAATATAAGAGATATACTATATATATATTAGTAATATATAGTATATTATATAATAATAATAATAAAATATATAATATAATAATATGTCAATATAATATATAATATATGATATATAATTTATTTGTCTAAATCTGTCTAGAAAACTGATAGTCAAATTTTATATTCAATATATTTTATATAGATGATAGATAAGTGAAGAAAAAAAATAATAAAAAATATATATATATTAATAACTATATTTTCAATAGATAGGTACAGGTCCAGGCTGATATTCACATTATATACCAACGATGATCGAACACATTCGGAATATTTGTTTTAAAGTAAATACTTAGACTCTAGGTCACATAATATAAACACTCAGATTAATGGACACCGAATAACGTCGACGTTAACAAAAAATTCTCCAAGCGAATCTAACCTTGAAATTAACGTTTTACGTACTTTAATAAATTTTTCAGGCTAGAGACATTAATAAAGTCATTTTAGATTTATAATTGTTTAGATAACGAAATATTTACAGTAAAAACACTTAGTTTTTCACTGACTGCTTAAGTACATTAATATGCCGTGGGGCTATAATTAACCCCCCACTGCGAGGGTCCATCAACACCCTCTCTCACGACCCGTTGCTTTATAGGTTTAAGTATCGTTTGAGCAACCATATATATTCCTTACACATATGTCACCTCTATGAGGACTTTCAGATTTTAACGATCTAAATCGTATCTCTTCACAAATATTATATTTCACTGCTAACTCAACACATTCATTCAAATTACCTCAGTATTTGAGTTAAAAAAAGATGTCATACTAAGTCGATACTATAGTCTGTTTTAGGAGAGTACTGGATACAATCGATGTAATGATAAGATCCACGCCAAGTAATGTTTCTCATATAAATACGCACTAATAAAGAAATATTTAACAATCCATATTAATTAAGCCAAGAAACTGATTAAATTAATTTGAGAATAATATATGAACAGAAACACTGCTTCTAAGGAGCAATCTATCGAATTCACCCGTTATATTGATAATAAAATCTTGATATAGGCAGAAAAGAATAAAATATATAATTATTCTGATATAGACGGATCATGATGAAGGTAGAGAGAGCACGACCTGATAATATAACACAGGCAAAAGATACTAATATCTATATGAATCTTTATTAAATAAAGTTTAAAGATAGTAAAGATAATACTAAAGCAGGATATAAAAACACGTTAAAGAGCTTGAAAGATGGCGCTGTGTTATGAAGGAAATGGTACCGATTTCATCATGGTAGAGATAGAAAGGCTAGTGATGACATTAACTGTAAAGCACGAATTAAGAGCTACGTTTTTAACTTAGGCTTTGTTCGTTCGACGCTTGTATAGCTGAAAAACTATCTATATCTTTACAACCCGTGATTTAATAAATCAAAAGCGACGGACGAATATAAGATGAATAGCTACTAACATATAGCAAAGGAATAGGCCCACCTCAATCTTAAAAATAATGAAACTATTCAACTACTTACTACAGCTTTAATGACTATTTCTTCTCCTTCTTCTTCTTTAGCTATCTTTGCCCGTATACCGCTCATCATGTTCGAAAGCTTTTCACCTGTGATCTAAGCTCGAATCGGAACTACCTAACAACTTACTACTATGTATCAGCATTTATATTAAACTATTATACGATGGAGGACAGAAGGTAGTATATTCTAAACTTATTACTGCATCCTTACCTCTTCTTTCTATTATCTTATTCTTTTCTTCTATACTTTAGACTTTACACCTCTATATATCTTCTTACTATTTGAAACTGATCTTCAACCACTCTCTCAATGTCAACCTTCACGTGGGATTCTACCAAGCTTAATATGACTAATTACCACGATTGAGGGCAGGGTGATATTCATTCTTTATATTGTCTATTCTATCTATATTATCTTCTTCCTTTCTTATACTATACTATCTTATTCTTTCCGTATCATATTCCTTATTACATTCTATTATTTAATTCTTGTCATATATGCTACATCTTTATCACATACATCGCCTTACCACTGTATACAGGATGAATAATAGTTTACATCGTAGCAGATGCTGGAGATTACTGGAAAACTTTAACAAATTATTTAATTTAGTGAGGATATATAATAGCTTATACTACCAAATAAAATCATTTATAGAAAAATACTACTATACTTACATAGCAGAATATTAACTTATTGATAATTATTAATATAATTATATGCAAAGTCGTATTTCTTTTCGTCCTCCGTTCTCCCTTGACGTCCAGTAATTAATAATATATAATATTAATTAATTATATTGATTATTATTAAATATAATAATATTTTATTATTATTATTATTATATTTATTAAATTATTGAATTATTAATATGGTATAATAATATTTATTATTATTAATTTTTATTATCATACAAAGTTCGCTCTAAAGAAACTTTTACAAAATATTTAGTATAACAGAATAACATTTCGAAGTAAGTAAAGATATATATAGTTATATATATATAAAAAGATATAAATTAAGATATAATATAAATATATATATACGTAATAATATATATATGATATATATATATGTAATAATAGATAATAAAATATAGTAAAAAATAACTAATATATATAATATATAATATAAAATATATAATATTAATAATAAGATATATAATATTATATATATATTAATATAATATATATATATAATATATAATAAGTATATATAAAAAAATAAATATATATAATATATATTAATATATATAATATGATAATATAATTAATAAATAATATATAATATATTTATATAATATATTTATAATATAAATAATTAATATATATAATATAAAAAATATAAATAATTATAATATATTATATTTATTATATATACAAAAATACTATATATAATTATAAAATATAGAATATATAAAATAAATATACGCAAAATAATATATATATATAAATATATTAAAAATATTTATTAATATATAATATTATATATTAATTATAAATAGAAATTAATATATATATATATATAAGATAATTATATATAAATATAATAAAATCAATAAATATATAATATTTATAATATATAAAAATAAATTATAAAATAAATATATATATTAATTAAGAGAATAATATAATAAATTTAACTATAGAAGATATATATATATACAAAGATACATAAGAATAAATAGAATAAAAATATATATATATTAATAATAATAATATATATTATAAATATATAATATATATATAGATATATTATATTATCTGAAGAACTAATATATTATATAACATATTGATACTGCTATTATAGTATGTAGAATATATTATACAAGAATTAATATATATATTAAACATATCATATATTCTCTCATAGAATTTACCCC
>JABUQX010077777.1:0-2500 GCA_015478945.1 Trachelipus rathkii
AATATATATATGAAACTAGCAACATGGCAGTTTAATAAATAAACTATGCTAAATAATATTAGATTTAGTTTGAAGGTATCGTCTTTATGTTAACATGTCTATAAAAGTGCGTGTATAAATGACTTATAATGTCAATTTTGTCTATAAATGAATTAATTGGTGACGAAAGTACTTTATTGGCTTTTCTGCAATATAACAAGTTAATCGTAGAAACAAAAACATGTATACACTGAGATATTCGATGTGAGTTAACTAAACAAGGACAGAAATATAACTTTTATTGTAAAGGATGCAAATCGTATTTTTCTGCTACTGAAAAAAATTCCTGGCTTGCTATTTTTTAGGTTAAGTCACTAATTCCTAAGAGAGGAAGGAAAAGAGAACATCTAGTCGGCTATTTAGCAAAATTTCAATTTCTCAAAAAGTATACAAGAGATCAACGTTTTGAAATTTTTTTTGAAGCCGTACAAAAATTTAAACTGTGAGTATATATATATATATATTCTATTTTTAAATTTGGTTTTTATGATAAATAATAAAACCAATATATATATATATATATATATATATATATATATTATATATATTTCTGTATAGTATATATATATATATTAATATATATATATATAATATATGATATATGGCTTAATTTTTCATTTCGGCACAGTGGGTCAGGAATGTGTAGAGATACTTTTGGGGCAGCGTGGGATAACGAGCCCAGTAAAATGGTCTATTTAACTATTTTTAGGGGGCTCGAGCCGATGGGGGGACGAAGGGGGGGACGATTCATACCCCGGAGGAGCTGGTCGGAGGAACCCCGCGACACCTATTACATATTGGGGGGGCTTCCGGAGACGGGCGCCGGAGGGGGGGATTAGTCCCCCCGTAGTCCACCTAGAGCCGAGAGACCCCGACTCCTGTCATCGGGGCCGGGTTACCGTGGTATTCGTTATGTGATATACCCGCAAAAAACAGTAAATCCCAAAAATGAGTACTTTTGGGACATTTATTCGCAACAATCTATTTGTACTCTATAAATCTCAAAACCATTTGGGACATTTTGATTTACTATATATATATATATATATTATATATTTATATATATATATATATATTATATATATATATTATATATATATTTTTTATATATATTATATTCTGACTATCAAGCTTAATGCTACGCAACTTTTGGACGCTCACAGTCAAACGTGGACCCAAGAAGAGTCTGAGCGTTGGATCATGACGTCACGCGCTTTCAGGTATATCTACCATACAACGAAGCTCCTTGGAATGTAATTCTTTCCCTATACATTATATAATTTATTATATATATAATATATATATATTATTTATATATATATATATATATATATATACTATTATATATATATATATATAATATATATATATATTATATATTATATATATATATATTATATATGTCATTTAATCTCATAATCCATAAACTATTGTTTAATAAAGGGTGAGGTAAAATATGATAAAATTCTGTTAGTTTCATATATATGTTACTGAGTATGGGAGACAGTGGGGATCCCATACTCAGGCCGAAAATTTGTTTGTAATATTTGCCATTAAAATGAAAGAAGTTGTGTTGTAATGAGAGATTAATGAGCTGTTTTAATATATGAGAAGGGAAAGGCATCTCTCATTACAAATAACTTCTTTATTTTAATGACAAATATGTCAAACACACTTTCAGCTGGTATGGATCCCCAACTGTCTCCGCATACTCAGTTACATTATTTAATGGAACTAACAGAATTTTTATCATATTTTACCCCACCCTTTATTAAACAATAGTTTATGGATTAGATATGTAGATGACATTTTTGTCTCCCTCCCTCACAACACCAACCCTAATGATGTCCTAAACTATATTAACTCTATTCATCCTTCAGTTCAGTATGCGATAGAAATGCCTTCCAACAACTCTATCCCCTTCCTCGATACCTTAATCACATGGAATACAATTACATGCAATTTACTATATATAGAAAACCAACATTCGCATCAAACTATATACATTGGCTATCTAATCATTCCCCAAACACAAAATTAGCTGTTCTGTCATCTCTATTTCTCCGTGCCTTTCGTATATGCTCTCCCCCTCTTCTAGTACAAGAAACTAAATACATCCACAATACTTTTAAATCACTTTACTATCCTGAGTTTTTCATCACAAAAAACAAAAGCATTTAACAAAGCAAAAAAAGAGGTACTATAGCACCTTTCCCGAAAATAGCAACGCCAAGTAGAAGTAGTATTATTAAGGATGTAAACTAAGGTCGGGTGTCCTACTGACCAGTGATGAGCAAATCGTCGATTCAGTGGATATATATTTTTTTAAATACTCACGTACGTGTGTCATGGGTGTTTTTTAGGATGACATCTTTTGTCATCCCCGTTTCTCACGTACTTTCCTGGGGTGATTTTATGTATGGTGTTTTGAAAGAGGGGATTCAGCCCCGATGGGGAGTCC
>JABUQX010077777.1:17500-20431 GCA_015478945.1 Trachelipus rathkii
ACCTACACATACACAAACTTAGAATAATTAACTAACGTATCTGAAGAAAAAAAGAAGGGCTCAATCCCATTGGGGAATCCCCTCTTTCAAAACACCATACATAAAATCACCCCAGGAAAGTACGTGAGAAACGGGGATGACAAAAGATGTCATCCTAAAAAACACCCATGAACGTACGTGAGTAAAAAATATATGCATGTGTTGACATTCGGATCTTAAGCTCAACTCGGGCCGAGCCTGATCAGCACGAATGTCAGTTTACCGCATATACTACTAACGCCTCCTTTTTACCAATTCCTCAATGACCATTATATTCGTTAAAACAAATATTACCAAAAAATATTACCCTCATTCCATCAAATAACATCACCTTAAAAAACAATCTCAAACCCCCAAAACGAAAAGAAAATCTCCCCCAAAGCTGTATATATCACATCCCCTGCAATACTTGCAATAAAACATATATAGGTGAAACCATAGATTTGCAAAGAAGACAAAATCAACATACAGATGACCTGCACAAGGACAGCATAAATTCAGCTTTAACAAGTCATAGGCGTAACACAGGCCACTCTATCAATATCAACAATATAAAGATGATCAGAAATATCAATCACACGTACCATCGCAAAATCATGGAATCCTTTTGCATTTATAATAGTAACAACTACAATAAGCATTCCGGTGAAGTTAAGATAGATTTTATTCAAAATGCATATCTGAAAACACTTCAAAATATTTCAACAACACCATGAAGAAAAATAGCAGACCACTGAAACACACTTGAATGATGAAGATCAAGAAAGAAATCCAGTCCCTTAGCCTGAAGAGGTCTCGCGTGTCGGGGCGAAAATTAGCTTTTCCTTTTTAATAATTTATTCATTAAAAAAAAGTTGTCTTCAAGAACGGTTTTAATTTTTGTGAAGTAATAAAATGAAGTGACAGTAAAGTCTAATATAAAGAAGAATCAAGGGCTTCCTTCGCTTAAAATATATATATATATATATATATATATATATATAATATAATATAATATAATAATTATATTATATAATAATATATATATATATATAACTATATATATATATAAATATAATATTATATATATATATATATATATATATATACTATATTAATATATTTATTATATATATATATTAGTTCAATTAAGATAAATAATTTGAAAGAGATTTCGGAAAATATTTGATTTTCTTGAAGATATTTACTTTAAATTAAATAAATCATTAATATTAATCTAACAATTATATTTATTTCCTTTTCCGAATTCGTTTGATGTATTAAATTTCGAATATTTTTATGTTAAAAACTCGGAAAAATTATAATTTGGCCTCAATTTCAATTTGAAATCATAGTAAATACCAAAAAAAATTGATTATATTTAGGTATGTTTATATATTTTGCCTAAAGTAAGACGAAAGAGTAAATGGAATTAAAATATATTTTTTTTATTTTGTTTGATTTAACCATCTATTATTTAGCGTAAATTTACAGTTAACCCCGGTAGAAAACCCCGGTTTTTCCTGATTTTTGGCCGAGGCCGGGGTCGCTAAAAATGGCCGGGGTCGCTAAAAATGGCCGGGGTTGGCCGGGGCCGGGGCCGGGGCCCCGGTAGTTTTCATGTATGATAGACTATAAGACATTTGTTTAATGTTTTCTATACCTATCTTTCTTTCTATCTAGTGTAAGGATAAAAAAGTGCAAATCAATACTGTATAATTTTTTTAAATGAAATGTGCTTACATACCAGTAATATAAAGTGCCTTTTTTGTTAACAAGTATAAATATTATTATTAAAAATTATTAAAATTGATTGTCATAATTTAAATAATTCTAATTTTTTTTGGTCAACAAGTTCACGTGAAATGTGCGTACATACTGGTAATATAATGTGCATATTTTGCTAACAAACGCAAATATTATTAATATTATTGGAAATTTTTAAAATTGATTGTCATAACTTTTTTTTCAATGTTTATTTAGCATAAAACGATGAAAATAAAATTTCAAAATTTTGAAAAAAATCAACATATGGAAAAATTTAAATAAAATATAAATTACTTGTTTTTTTCTACCCAAATTAAGTTTATAACACTATTAAGAACTATTTAACATTTAAATTATATTTAAATTTAGTTTGGACAAGCACAAACGTAATAATATTTAATGAACATGCCAATGACCGGTTTTCCCCCAATTCAATTTTTTTGAAATTTCCATTTTTCAAAAATTTTAAGAAACATTTATTCAGATATTTGGTAATTGTGGTGCAGTTCACACTTGACTTCATGTAAATAGTGTATAATCAAAAATCTGTGTTTTTTTTTTAATGAATCATGAAAAATCAAAATTTGAAGTGACATCTATATTTAATAGTTTATTCTTAAATTTAAACCTTCCTTAATGTTATAGAATAATGAAAATAATAAAAATGTCTAAATAAATATTTTTAAATTTTTTTTCAAAAATTCCATTTTCAAAAAATTGATTTGGGGGAAAACCGGTCATTAAATATTATTAATATTATTACGTTAGTGCTCTGTTAACTTAAATTTAAATATATTTAAATGTTAAATAGTTCTTAATAGTGTTATAAACTTAATTTGGGTAGAAAAAAACAAGTAATTTATATTTTATTTAAATTTTTCCATGTTTATTTTTTTTTTAGAAAAGTATGAAATTTTATTATCATTCGCTTATATTGACCTAGTAAATAAACATAATTTGATTAAAAATAAAGTTATGACAATTTACATATTTTAATAATTTCCATATAAATTAAATTTTAATTAATTATTTTGAGCAGCTTGTTAGCAAAATAGACACTTCACTTTTAATATTTACCAGATTGATACGCATACTTATAATTTCATGTGATAATATTGCTGTGAACTCCAAAAATTAAAAAATAAT
>JABUQX010077778.1:0-7500 GCA_015478945.1 Trachelipus rathkii
CTGACACAACATTGTAAAATAACTACATATTACATAATGAATAAACTTCCACGAGATAAGCAAACCGTAAAAATATTTTTGTTAAGAAATATGCCAACACAATGTGAATATGTTGCCATTGTAAAGCCTATTATGTTTGAATATATATATATGTTTTTATTATACCGTATGAAACACAGTTAACAAGTATAAAGCAATCGTACATGTGGTAAATAGTATATTTTCACAAAATTTACAAATATATAAAAAAAATTATATATACTGTATATATATACTTAGAACTGAACAAAGATGGCAGACATTGCGCAACTATATACCGACTTAATAAATGATTGGGTCGCTCGCAGTATTTCGTACGCGATATGAAGTAGTTTCTTTTCAAAACAGTTATTTTTTAATTTAAAATTTAAATTCATGAGCCTCGTTTTAAGATTCAAATTTAATTTCAAAATTATAATTAACAATTTATTTACGTTTTTTTCGAAATAATATCATGGAATAATATCATTTCTCCGAAAAACGAAAATTATTTTCTTAAAGTACTAATTTTTCTATATATTAAAAAAATGCAATACACTCTATCGGTAAATTATCCACTTTGAGACATCATAGCTTTTTTATTTCTCAGTGTATCTAATTATCATTGGAAGCATTTAAAAGTAACAATGTTACGTCGCAAATACGTTGTATTTGGAACGAAAAAGCGTACATCACATAAGACGTACAGCAATGTCACATATACGATGTATGTGTGATGTGACGAGTGCGACGAAAATTAACGTCGCTGTGAGCATCTGCAACCATCTGTGCTATATGGGTATATATATATATATATATATTAAATATAATCAATAAAATAAATAAATAAATTAAATAAATATTTAAATAAATATAATATATATTATTATTGTATATTAATATATATTATATATTATATTATTATTATATATATATATATATATATATACTATATTATATATATATATATTATTACATATTATATATATTATATATATATATATACTATATGTATTATTATGATTAAACAGATATATATTATTTTAAAAATTGTTAACTAATTACATAAAGTCTTGTTAACATATATATATAATATATTTTATTTAATATATATATATTATATATTTATTATATATATATATATGTAATCTTAGATATATATATATAAGTCCAGAATCCACTACTCTCATCAACGCTTCGCTTTTCGTATGATTGGCGTCATTTACTTGTGTTTATTTTTGAAAAATTTGTTACAATATATGTACAATCTCACCTAAGGGTGCTTACTTTATTTTCAGAAACTGAGATTGATGTTCTATTGCTTCAATTGAGCCTACTTCTGGTACTTTGTCTTGTAGATATGAGAGGGAAGAAACTATGCCTGCTTGCAATCAGCTACTTTTAGATCGTCCATCAGTAACGTCGGCTTCTCTCGGCAGTTATTCATCAAGAACTAATACCAGCTCTTGACACAGAAATGTGAAGTTCCAGTGTTCGAATCCCGCTGATGGAGAGTAAAATCTTCTTTTGACTTTCATTCAGTTCAATGGGGGCTGGCCTTTGAGTACCCAGCAATTATGGGATGAGAAAACCGGGATCTTTAAAAACTAATTCTTGAAGCGTTCTTTTTTGGGAACGTGGATGGCCTAGTGGATAAGGCGACCGGTTACTGTTAACTCAGCGAGGCGGAGCTCCAGTGTTCGAATCTGCTGATGGAGAGTAAAAATCTCCTTGACTCATTCAGTCACCAATGAGAAGCTGATGCTGCTCAGAATGCTGCTACGCAACAGTTTGGATGTTTCATCTGCCCCAACGAAAATGACACAATTGGAATTAAAAAAGCTTTTATGAAGAAGCACCCTATTCAAGTTAGTGAAGGAAAAGGGGCTAAATTGCCATTTGACCCTTCAAAACTTTATTACCGACATTTACGAATTTTGATAAAGATTCATCGAAAATGGTTATCACATTTAGATTCCGCTCAACAGAGGGGTGTACTTGCTTAACTGTTGGTTTTTTGAGGTAAATATAATAGAGATTCTACATTTATTACCGGATACTCTTCTAAGCATATTTATAAATCTGTTGATTCAACGAAAAGAGCTCTCGTTATCGTCACTCGCAGCGAAAGGTTAGCTTTTCAAAGCAAAAGGTCATGATATTTTCAGGCTCTTCTGACTATTAAACCAAACTAACACAGCGAGATAGAAGAATTCACACCAGAAGTTTTGGCTTTTCAACGTTTAATTGTTATAGTTTTTTTTATTGAAAACAAGGGATTGCGTACAGAGGGGATAAAGCAGAAGGGTCATACGCTTGACTCTACAGATAATCAAGGTAATTTTCTCGACTGGTTCATGCTGGCTGCAAATTATGATGTGATTTTACAAAATCATGTCAGAAAGTGTATTGAAGAAAGCAAAAAGCACAGACTGAAAATAATGAACAAAAGAAAAGCCACTGGAAAGTTAACTAAAAGACCGATTGGACGAGGCTCTTTGTTGACATTTTTTGTCAAAAACCTTTATCAACAAGGTACTTAAAGAATTGGTTCGATGTTCCATGATATCATTTTGAAAGACCTTCATGATAGCATAATATTCAGCGTGAATGTAGATAGTACTCAAGATGTAGCTGTTATGGACCAGTTGGCGATTTGCGTCCGCTATGTCTTTCAAGGAAAGATATATGAAAGACTGTTTAAAAATAACCAGTAGTCCGACGATTCATCTGGATTAGCTTTGTACGAGCTTATAAAATCAGAATTAGCCAAGTGTAGCATTGCACCATTAAATATTATTGCTTGCTCATTTGACGGAGCACGGAGCTAACAATATGAAAGGTTGTTTTAACGGTCTACAAGCTCAGTTCAAAAAGGAAATTGAAGATCCTATTTACACTCACTGTATGGGGCACATGCTGAACTTAGTAGTAGCTGATTCAACAGTAACGTTGCTCCAAACAGAAAACTTTGTTGGATTGGTGGAAGAATCAGCTGGTTTTCTAAGCTCGTCTTATAAAAGAATGGCCGTATGGGAGAGGGAAACAAAACGAAAACATATTGCACATGAAAAAATGCACAGGTTGCAAAAAATAGGAGCCACAAGTTGTTTTATTAGATTATTTCTTGTTATATCTCCCATTTCAAAATATTTACAAAGTAAAACCATTGACTATTCTACAGCCTAGAACTTGGTAGAGAAACTGCTTCAACAAGTAGGAGGTAAAAGGAGTGATAAACACTTTCAGGCTCTGTATTCAAAAACAAAATATTATGCAAGTACAGTTAATAGCAAATTAGAAGATAACAGTATTGATGTAGAAGTAGAATTAGATTTCAAGGAGAAAAAGAACTTCAAAGAAAAAGGTAATGCTGGGGAAAAATCAATAGATGAAGCTCCTGGAATCTCAACTGCTCAAAACTATAAATTGATCTTTTTCAGTGTTTTAGATTGTGCCAGGACAAGTATCGAAGAAAGATTTAGTCCAAACAAAGAAATTTTAGAAGATTGTTCCTGGTTAGACCCAAAGAAATTTAATAAAATGGTAATGCTTGATAGCTTTCCTACGGAAGTTCTTTGTAATATTTCTAAACTTTGTAGTTGAAAGAAGTCAGTTATTGATAGAGATGAAACAGTTTGCAGATTAGTATGAAAGTTTTACAATGGCTGAAAAAAACTTACATTAAAAGAAAACAAAACAACCTAAATAGAGCTGAAGAAATCTGTGAATTTGGCGATGTAGAATCTAAATTTGAAGAAGACGAAAATCTTTGTGGTTACTGCTCTGAAAATAAACAATGTTTTCGGTGTTTATCATGCGCCTTTTTTATTGTTTTTGAACTCTCACTAACTTGATTGTTCAATCTGATTGTTTACCACCTATATGGAGCTTACAAGTTTGACTCAAACCATACCTTGTACACAGTCACTGTGAAAGGGTATTTTCTATAATTTAAATAGTTAAGAATCGACTTTGATCTATTTAAGCCAAGACCTTATGTCTAATTTTCTTTTCATGAATGTAGAAAGAGACTTGTTTTATAACTTGGATAAAGATGTAATTATAGAGAAGTAGCAGGACAGTGAAGAACAGCTCAAAAAGCTGTTAGGTTTAGTAAACAATCTTCCTATCATAATAACCTTTCTTAGTTTTGTGGGCTGTAATCTGTATCACACAGGTATTGTAGAGCAATTTTTCTTTTTGTTATAAATTATATTCTAAATTTGTAACAATTAAATCACAATGAAAGAGGACATTGTTTTTTCTTTTCAATATGCTTGGTTTTTATTACCGATGTGACTTGTGTTCCTTTTTAATATTTACTGAGGTATTTACAGTAGGATTCAGAATATTAAGGTTTCAACAGTGTGATTTGTTTGCCTAAAACTAAAAATATACTGCAAGTCTCCTTTTTAATTAATAGACCATTCGTAATTGAATTAGTAAGGTATACTTATTTTTTCTACAGGGAACTATTTTTAGGTAGGTATATAAATTATATAAATACTTTATTGTGAAAAGTAATCTACTCAAAATAGCTTACTGTTTTTTCTCAACTATTTTCCCAAGTGACAAAATAGGTAAATGTGCTTTTTAAGCATGTAAGAATAATTTTCAAACATTACATATTCCAACTATTCCCTCTAAATTTCCCGGTAGGGGGCCCTTTTAATCTTTTAGCGAGGCCCAAAGGAGCCATGTCCCCCCCCCCCCCGGGCCTGGAGAGAGTTAAAATTAAGTACCTTAAGTCTAAGTAGGAAAACTGCTTCTTGTTTTTAATTATTTTTTTTCTAATTTCACAACTCTCGCACTCTACCTTAAAAGGAAATTTTTGCAAATGTTTTCTTTTTCTCAATTTCATATTCAAAGTTATTTTTCTCAAATGCATTGCATGGATATCTAGAAGATTTCTTGAAAAAAAAATTATTTTAATTTTTACATGAATTTCTAAACCTTTCTATTTAAAATTTATACCTTCCATCTTTAAAGAATATGTAGAATATATTTCACTTAAAACCTAACCAATCCCCTAACATAGAAACAATAAACATAGCAAATAAATAAAGAATAAAAATGAGTATTTCACGCGAGACGAAATAATGTATAATATAAAAAAAATAAATAAATATAAATATATATATATATATATATATATATATATATATATATATATATTATATATATATATATATATATATATATATATATTTATATATATATATATATATTATATATATTATATATATTATATTATATATAACATATACATATCATATAATTATATATATATATAATATATATAATATATATATATATTATATTATATATTATATATATATATATATATATATTATATATATATATATATATATATATATATATATATATATTATTCTTTTCAGGTGGTCAAGATGGGTGCCACAAACGGCATCAAATATGTGGAATCCACAGACCACACTCTCAGTGATTCTTCTTGTCAATGTCTCCTAAGATTCCACAAGTTTTTAAATAATTTATTTTATAACTTAGGTTTACATATTGCCAAAAATCCAAGCTATTATATTCTTATTCCAGTCTTCCTATCTCTACTAGGAATGACGGGCATTCAAAGACTTGATTACGAAAAAGATCCAGAATATCTTTTCTCTCCCACAAATGGCTTGGGAAGAAAGGAGAGAGTGGAAATTGAGAAAATATTTCCCGTTGATTATGAAAATAACTTTGATCCATCTCGTATAACAAGGATTAGCCATTTTGCGCGTCTACTTATAACGGCTAAAGATAACGAAACAATGTTGAGAGTTCATGTATGGAAAGATATAATTGCTTTAGATAAAGCTGTACGAAATATTTCTGTCCAATACGACGAGAGAAATTATACATTTGCAGAAGTTTGCGCTAAGAGAAGTGGGAAGTGTATCGAAAACCCCGTTTTCAATCTTAATGACTTTATGCCTGAAATTGAGAACAGAAGTATGTGGCTGAATTATCCAGTCATGTTATATCCACTTGTCCTTCCTTTCTTCTTTGGAGGTGCTGTTGTTAATGAAACAGAAGGAGTATTAATATCTACTGAAGCAATTGCACTTAATTACTGGCTAAGGGATGACGACAAGGGTCATAAGAAAGCGTAAGTTTTGATATATTTGTAACTTCACTTACACTTTATATATTTATAGAAGCTTTTAAAATGTTGTTTTAAAATTCATAAATTAGTTTTGAATTAATATAATCTTACTTTAATTATTTAATATAGATTGCGAAGATCCTACTGCGAAGCATTAAATTATGTATAAATTTATTTTTCATAAATTTTTATTTTCATTTACAATTGAGATTTATATATATTAAAATGCATTTTCATTCCAGATATTCAAAATATATTATTTTTTATCCCATTTTATTTCTATTATAATAATTTTATGAACCTATTGAAAAACTTATTTGAGGACTGACTATCATTATAACGGTCAATATTTGCCCGTGTCTATTCGACCTATAATTTTATATTAGTTTTATTTGTTTCCACGGTCAAATACATATAATGTGACAATTTTCCATTTTCTTCTTAAGATCTCATCTATGGGAAGGCAAACTTTTAGAATATTTAGATTCTGTCAACTTTGAGAATATCAACGTTGCCAGATACGTTTCAAGATCTTTGGAAGATGAACTAGACAGGAACGCTGAGGCCATTACACCATATTTGGCATTAACAGTCATCCTTATGGTGTCCTTCAGTGTTTTCAGCGTATTTACCTTCGACTGGGTTAGGAGCAAATTTTCAATTGGGATTTTGGGAGTTGTTTCAGCTACTATGGCTACAGGCTGTGGATTTGGAATTCTAATGTACTGTGGAGTCCCTTTTATTGGTATAAATATGGCTGCTCCATTTTTGATGTTGGGTAAGCAAATAATGTTAATATATATATATATATATATATATATATATATATATATATATATATATATATATATATATATATATATATATATATATATATATATATATATATATATATATATATATATATATATATATTTATATAATATACAGCAAAGTTAAAATTAGGCCGCCATAAAAATTGCAATAAAAATCAAAATTAATTTTAGCTTTATGTATATATTTTTTTCGAAATAGCAATTTTAACTTTAGTTTTAAAAGGTGTTCCGTAATTATAGGTATTGGTATTGACGACATGTTCGTTGTTTTATCGGCCTGGCAGAGGACAAAGATTCAAGATGATGTTCCAATAAGGATGGCTGAAGCGTACAGTGAAGCAGCTGTTTCTGTTACAATAACTTCTCTAACAAATATGTTATCCTTTTTCATTGGGACATGGACTCCATTCCCTTCAGTTCAAATTTTCTGCTTATATACAGGTATTATAAATTATATATTATCGAAGAAATGTTATCACTTTCTTACAAATATTTTAAACTTTTAATTTCTTATATCCCAACTTATCTAATTTATTT
>JABUQX010077779.1:0-2500 GCA_015478945.1 Trachelipus rathkii
CATCCTGTATCCACTTATCTATATATATAAACTATTCCACTATATATACTATATATATATAGATATATATATTACTATATATATATATATATATATATATAGATATTCATATATATATATTATATATAGTATATATATATATATTATATATATATATATATAAATATATATATAAATATACTATATATATATATATAATATATATTATACTTATATATATATATACTATTATATAAATATATATAGATATATATATATATATATATAATATATATATATATAATATATAGAATATTATATATATATATATAAATATATATAAAATATATATAAATATATATATATATATTAAAATATATATATTATAATAATATATATATATATCCAAATATAATTATATATATATATATATATATATATATATATATATATATTTATATATTTATATATATTATATTAGTATAATAATATATACGTATATATGACTATTGCGGCATTGTTTCACGCAGTAAGATGATTTATGTTGTTTTTGCAACAATCGTCTTCATTTGTTTTTCAAAAAATTTCCGGGAGAGATTTACCGAAAATGTGCTTTTTCATGACTTTATTGTCTGTCGTAATGTCGTTGAAATCCTTTGTTAATTTGTCTATCGTTGAAATCCACTTAGATGAAGTAAGTGTGTTATCAGAAAATATTCTTACAAAAATAGCCTCTAATAATAATAGACCATTAGGAACATACCAATGAAAAAAAATATCTTGGCAAAATTAACCGTTCAAAAATTCGCTTATTGAACTACTACTTCTATCAACTTTAAACCATCTTTGTTTTTGTTGGGTTTTGCCTTAGAGTTAAATATTATATTAAATCTCGTAACTGATCATTATATACTATTAGCGGCGGCTAATCATTTAATCAGTCTATTGCAATCTTCCAATCAACAACACAGAAACCAAAACACAACACACCTTACATATATATATATATATAAAATATATTATATATAATATTATATAATATAGTATATACTATATATAATATATATATAATATATATAATATATGTATATATAATAATATATATATTATATCTATATATCACTTTTTACCGATCACACGAGTCATCGAACTAGGGGATTCACCCAAAGGAACCTGATTACTTACTTCAGTAGATACAGTAGAGGCATTTTTTGAAAAAAAATGATATTAAAGAAAATATATAGGCCTATATTATACTATATATAATATATAATATATCATATATATATATGATATAATATATATATATATAGTATATAATATATATATATATATATATAATCATATATATAAATATATATATATATATTATATATATATATATATTCAGGGCTGACTCCCATACTCGTGCTGCTCGTGCTTAGCATGAGGTAACAATAATAGAGACGATCGATTCTGTTTAAAATTTCATGATATTACGATGAAAATCTCATTTTTGAGCGAAACAATTGGTCAAATGCATTGAAAAATATTATATAAGTAAATATAAAAAGATGTAAAGAGAACAAAAGTGTATGCAAATCATTCGCGGAGACTAGATAATGCTCTTTTCAATTATTAAAAGATGATGTTCGTGCTCAAATCGAATAGCGGAGAGTGGACGTAAAACAATTATTAATAGAATTGTTTAAGAGTCATTTTAGTTTTTAAATAATATTTGACCGTGCCACAGGCAGACAAGAAGTTACTATCTTTTTTTTTTTTTTTTGCTGTTAAAGATGTCCTTTAATAGAGTTTATTATATATATATATATATATATATATATATATATATATATATACTATATATATATAATTACTATATATATATATATTTATAATATATTATATATATATAATAGCATATATAATATATATGATATATATATAATATATATATATATATTATATATATATATATATAGAGAGAGAGATGAGAGAGAGAGCAGAGTTGCACCGCAGTTAGTAAAAAGTTACTTGGAGTGCCGCATGTAATATATACTATAATATATTATACTATATTATAATATATATATATATATATATACTTACTTATATTACTATATATATTATACTATAATATATATATATATATAATATATATATATATATATATATTAAAATATAATTAATATAATATATCATGATATATTATATATATTAGAATATATAATATAATATGATATAATATATATACTATATATTATATATATATATATATATATATATAATACTTATTTATATATTATACTATATTATAATTATATATATATAATATATATATAATATTATATTATATTATATACTAATAATTATATTATATAGTATATTATATTTATATATATATACTATATATATATTAATATATATATATATATACTTATAGTATATAGATATTAATATATATATCTACTATTAAATATATATGTTATACTATACTATATATATTATTTATATATATATTATATATATATATATATAT
>JABUQX010077779.1:7500-71822 GCA_015478945.1 Trachelipus rathkii
TGTTTAAATCAAGTATAGGGTTTGGATGGGATTAATCGGGATCGATTATGGTTGTTTCTATGTAAATTAAGGTAAGTTGGGGGCTGGATGGAGAGAGGAAAGAATGATCGAAAAGGGAAGTAGTTAAAGATGAGAAGTTAAGTGTTGCAGATAATAAGGATAAGTATGTAGATGCGCCGCTAGTTAAACGGTGAAATTGTGAACAATGTGATACTGAGGCAAATCTGGCGGGCAAATGAAGGAGGCAATTGTTAGTAGTTTGCAAAAGGAAGTTGTGGATGTGCTAAAGTACGAAGTAGAATGTTAACGCGACATGATGGACATGAGAGGTGGATGAAGCGGTTAAAGGTAAAAGAGCGTGGTTGAATGTACTAAAGCAAAATGATGAAGATTCAAAAGAAGATGTTGGAATTATTAGGAGCAAACGAAATACTAAAAGGGTGTATTACCGTATGTGGAGAAACAAGCAGGTAAACTTGAACAGTTTGGGACAGAGGATGAAATGAGGACAGTACAGGAAATAGGAAGTTATCTGGAAGGGAACGCGAAAGGTTAAGGACATGAGAATAAGGGAATCTCCTGTAGGAATAATGAATGAGGATGGTGCTTTTGTAAACTGGATGAAATGGGATGTGAGGGAGTGTGGAGAAATGAAACATGCGAAATTCGCAACAATATTAACAAGTAATGATGAGGTTTAGTGAATAGTGTGCGTTTTGATGGTGGCAAGAAGGAATAGGTAATTTTGGGGATGAGTTATTACGTAAGGGGAGGACGGTAATGGGAGAGTGAGAACGTTGAAAAAGAATGGTTAAATCTGCAGGTATAGATGAAATTACTAGTGAAATGATCAAGACGGAGGCGGGAGTATGGTGATTGATTGGCATGTGGAAGTTGGTAATAAAAGCGTTATGGAGAGTTATAGTTCCAAGGATTGGAGGGAGAGCCGGTAATAGTTACCCTATGTATAAGGGTAAGCGAGAAAAAGGCGGAAACTGTAGGAATATATAGGGGAATAAGTGTAGTTGAGTGTGCTAGGGAAGGTATTATGTGTAATTTTGGTCGGAAAGAGTGGTCGAGTGACTGAGGGACTGATTGGTGAAGACAAGGTGCGTTTAGATGTGTTAGAGGATGTGTGGATCAAAGCTTTACATTAAAATGATTGAGAAAATGAGGAGAAGAAGAATAAATTGTATGTAAGTTTATGGATTTGCAACAGGCGGTATGAAGAAGTTAATAGGGAAGCGTAATATGGCGACGGTGTTAGTGGACTATATGTTGTTTGGTGGTAGGCTTCTGAATAGGAATCAAAAAGTGATTGTAGACGATAGTTGAAGCCAGTGTGTAAGAATAAATAGGTGTTAATGGTGATTGGTTTAGGTTATAGCGGAGTATGAGGCAGGGATGTGTTATTGTCTCCTTGGTTATTCAATTTGTTATGGATGGGGTTATGAAAGATTCGAGGTGGGGATGCAGGAAATGGTGTTAGAAGGTGGAGAAGAGTTGAGTGGAGGTGTAGCCCTAACCTACTTATATTGCGGATGGATTGAGTTTCTGGTGGCGATCGAAGAGAGTTGAGAGGATTGATAGAGAAATTGGCAGGTTGTGTGAAAGGAGGGGCTTGAAGTAAACGTGGATAAAGAGTAAGTTATGGTTGTGAGGAGGACAGTCCTTATAATGTGAATTTATGTTAGATGGTGAGCAGCTAGGACAAGTGTCTGAGTTTAAATATTTAGCGGGTATATGTGGCATGAGAAGGAAAACGGACGATGCAGAGGTAGTACGAAGTTGTGATTGGCAGCGAAGTGGGCTGTGCCAATTAAATCGTTGAGTGAATGCAAGGCGAACTAAGTCTTGAGTGTGCTAGGGTCGTACATGGGGTATGTTGTTACCTGTTGTTATTGTATCGTAGTGAGACTATGGTCTGAACTAAGAAGTATAAGATCTAAAGTTCAATGTGTCAGATGGACAATCTTAGGGTGTGCTAGGTGTGAGAGAATTGATAAAGAGAGGAATGAAACGTATTAGAGAGTTGGTGGGTGTGAGAAAGGGGTAAATGAGAGAATAAATAAAGTATGTTGAGATGGTTTGGTTTTGGAGATGGAAAGGATGAATGATAGTAGGTTGGTTAAGCGGATGTATCCAGTGGTGAGTGCTGTGGGGGAACGACGGTGGGGAGACGAGAGAAAGTGGATTTAGGTCGGGTTGACACGAATGTGCCTGAAGGAGAGAAATGTGAGTTGGCAGACGGCAGAAATAAAGGGTGCAGATAGTCAGAGAGAAATGGCCGGGGTTTTGTATGGGGGCATGGTTGCGGCCCACCTGAGCCAGGGGATGAACCCTTACATTGACGAATTTACCATAGTGAGGTTTTCCGTCGCGACGTCCCCATGATGCATCTGGGTGGGATTTTCTGTCATGTGACCGAAGGTCTCCCTAATTAATCGGTACAAGAGGGGGCGGAAGGCTGGGCTTTCTTGCGACGTTTGTCATGTTCTCTACTGCTTTTCTTTTCCCGATGCTTGTACCGCACCTTACCCCCAATCTTGGAGCAAAGAGGAAGAGAGAAAGGAAAGAAAGAAAGAGATATATTATTATATTATATATAATATATATAATTATATATATAGATATAAATATATTATATATATATATATATTATATATATAACTATATAGATTAAGTATAGTATATAATATATAGTATATTATGATATAGTAGTATACCTATTCCATTTGGCATGGAGAGTTATCTATACCACCAAACCGCAAAGGTCATAAAAGTGGACTTTTTATTACCGCACAAACCGCAGAACTAATTAAGAAGGCGAGAATAGAAGGACTTCAAGGGTGCCGCCGACCGAGAAAAAGGTCGCATGTTTCTATATTCTATATTCTATATATTCGTATTCTATATTCTATAATATTCGATATCTAGCTATCTTAGCACGTGCCGAACCTAAAATGGATAGAATACACCGGTCTTAGTGTGTACCCCTTAGGTTATTGAGTACGGGGAGTCGATTGGTGTGTATTAGAGGGCGCCTAGAATGCTTCCTATCTACGAGTATTACACCACCCCCTTTTCAGCCCTTTTCTAGACGGTTCCGACCTAATATGTAGAAATACACCGGTCTTATGTGTACTACCCCTAGGTTAATTAGGGTAACGGAGAGTCATTTGGTGTATATTAGAATGTTGCTAGGTGGTTTCCTTCTACGAGCTTCAATTTACCCAGCCCCCTCTTTCGTAGCCTTTTAGCATGACATATCCTACGTCATCGAATACACCGCGTATTAGTGCCCTACTTCCAGGTTATAAGGTTACGCGGGAGTGATTGTGGTACATATAGAAGCGTTACTAGGTTGGTGTCCTTCTATGATTAGTATCCCCCACCCCGTTTTCTAACCCTTCTAGGTGCGACTATATCGTATATGCCGGAATAATTTTACCGATATTTGTATCGAATTATACATATTCGACACTGATTGAATCGATCCCTGTCGGGTTATAAACAGGAATTCGATTCACTGCCTAACAAAGAGGTTATTATATAGACACTTACCCGACCCCCCTTTAATCACATTATTGATTTCTTTGAGCTCATGAAGCCAGTTTTAGGATGGATTTAGATATGTTTTGAGGTATGCACGACTCGATTGCCGCCATTGCGACGTGGCGTTTCAGCCTTGCGTTTTTAAACGCACCAACAGCGTTTTTTCGTAATGCGTACCCCTTCGTCAAAAACCCATAGCATGACGGGTTTCAAAACAGGGGTATAGAATGTCTCAAAAATAAGATTCCCGTAGTTTACTTTCCCGACGCCAGATCCCCAGGGCCCACCAGGCGCGGGGCTCATTTATGGGCAGCTAAGAAATGTAGACAAAAAATGCACATAATCTTAGCAAAAGAGGTGTTAGAAGTTATCGAATATCTTCTTCAAGACTTGGCATAATCTTCCTTATATGTTGGCACATTGTTGCTACAAATGTTTTCAAGCCGCTTTACGTCAAAGGGGGGTGGGTCCCGCCCCCCTTAAATTTGAAAAAATGGACTTAAGAAGCTGAAGATTGGTGAGTGCTATAGAAGAGAATAAATTGACAATTAGAGATCGGCTTATGTTAAACTAATTGGCGAAAAACCATATGAAAGCCGGAAGCCGGAGGACTGGGAGGTGGTTGCGGTGCCCGAATGGAATTCTGGCGCCTACCACATATTAGAACAAATGAGTGCTCATACACTATATCGTTTCAATGTTGTAGAATTCGATCTTGAGGTTTCAGTGGCATAACTGAATCTCTTCTGCTTCTAGCACGACACTGTCCTAAATCGTAGAACACACTCATTAAATCGCCTACCTATGTTATTAGGAACTAGAGCTCGAATTGGGTATATATTAGAAGGTTGTTAGGATGCTTCTTCTCAGTTAGTACCCAACCCATTCTAGCACACTTCTAGCAATGGACATGTCCTACGTAATAGAATACACCTATTTAGCGGCGTCACCCCTATGGTTTTTGAGTATGAGGATTCGAACTTGGTGTGTGATGTAGAAGTTGTTGAGATCGTTCCTTCCTTCTACGATGACCCCTGTTAGGTCGCTTACCCCCTTTTTGTGATGTTTTTGCTGATATTTCGCGTCCTTGGCCTTCGACTATTTCGGCCTGATACCGTATCAAGGCTGAAATTGACTTTCATCATAAAAGTTCTCTGTGCCAGGGATTAAGGAGTTAATCGAGACACATGGAGGTTAATCTTGGACGGCAGTACCTGTCTGTAAGGCGGAACTGTACCTAACATTGAGTCATGCTAGGTATCTGCCCCTACACTTAAGTTCCCTGTATGTTACCTGTCCCTAACCTCACACCTACTTATACAACCACACACACACCCACACACACAGCTATAGTCACTTACACTCCATGCACACTCCGCTAGGCACTTATACACACACGCACACCCGATAGGCCTACTATATACACAACATACACCCCACTAGACACTTAGACCAATACACACGCACCCAGGACGCACTACACCCACCATAGGACCACTTAAACATCACCGCCATGCGACACTTACACTCCACCCATTAAACCACTTACACCTACACCTCACAGCACACACACACAACACACATCACAACACATCAATATTTTATGCCATCAACGTTTGATAGCCTCCAGCTTTGATGGCCTCAATTTAGATACCTCAGCTTTGGACTGCCTCAAACTTTGATGCCTCAGCCTGTTGATGACTCATCTTTGATGCCTCAGCTTTGATGACTCATCTTTGTTACTGGAAAAAAAGGAGGAAGAGGAGTAAGTGAAGAGGAAGGAAGATAAGAAGGAAAACGAGAAGAAGGAAGAAGAAGAAGAGAGGGGAAGAAAAAAGAAGAAAGAGGAAGAGAAGAAGGACAAGAAGAAGAAAGCGGTAGCGGGCAGGAGCATCGTGGTGCACATCAAGACCGACTTGGTACAGAGAAGAAGAGAAGAAGAGGAGGAGGCGAAGAGTAGAAGAAGAAAAGTGAAGAGGATAAGGAAAGAGAGGAGAAGGAGATGGGGAAGGAAAAAGAAGGATGAGAGAAGAAGAAGTTCATATGACGGAGCATATGAGCCGGAACCGGAGCCGGAGCTTTGTCATGCGGAGTCAGACTGCATTCTGGCTCAGTTTACATATGAGTCAATTGAAGACGTGCTTCTATATATATATATATCATATAGTATATATATATATATATTATATTATTAATATTATATAATATATATAAATAGTTATTATATATATAGATATATATATATATATATATATACTATATAATATTAATAATATGTTTTTCAAAGAGACATAGATTACCGAATTATTTGGGGTTTTCCGTAATAAAAAAAGCCCCCAAATGAGTTCGAGGACCCCTTTGAGTGGAATCCTCAGCTGGAAAAAAAAAGAAAATTACAGAGTACAGGGACAGAAGAAAAGATGAAGGAAGAGAAAAGGCGTTGTGCAAGACTAATGGCAACAGGGCAAATGGCAAATAGGATCCTAGTCGGTAATCCGCACCGCGCTGGCTGGTGTGGTTTCGAGACAGATTGTGACCCCGACATAGGTGAAAGTAACGTGATTGTCACCATAATATTAGTGTAGTTTATCATACGTTTTTTAGTGATGTACGAATATGAATAACATAGTTTCATTACACTCAAGATGTCTAGGGACCCCAATTGAGAGGGGAGCCGAACCCCAAATAATGGTTTACTACCCTTTTAAATGAAAGTTTAAAAGGATATAGTAAAATACAGTAGACTTACGCTCCGATCAACAGCCCCATGTATGCAATAAAATATATGTAACAGCAGCCACTATGTTGTACAAATACCTATATAAACTCTAACACAGCGACTTAAGTGGTTTCTCTCTTAGCCATACACATAGGTAGTAACATAATGTTGTACAAAAATGAGATATTTCCAAGTCAAAACTCCGCTCGACTTGTTTATTGCTAGTGACTATATTTCAAGTCCTATATATAAAACGGTATGTGTATAGTGCTATTGAATGTGGCTATTATTATGTGATGTGTATGTTTTAGTTAGACGTCGTATACAACATGGTCTTTACATTTTATTTCAAACTGAGGTATTTTATTTATAGAAAAGCTGTTTCATTACCCAAAGACAAGTAAAGTAGAGTTAAAGTTAAAGTTGGAGTTAAAGTTAAAGTTAAATGTAAATTTTCATGTCGAAGGATAAGATTTATATTTTCCATGTATTAAATACAAATGTTTTTTTTGAAACAACATTGCTCTTTTGAATGTGAGAAAACAGTTTTGTTTTTTCGAAAAACATTTTCTTTTGATGAAAATTTTTTTTATTTTGAAAAACATTTTTAAAAAACATTGTTTCCTCTAGAAAAAAAGTTGTTAAATTTCCACGAAAAAACATGATTTTAGGGACCATAAAACAATAAGCAGCTTAAAAACACTACAGCAAACAGCTCCAGGGGCCCCCACCCACCCCCAACCACTCATGTTGTACTGTTTTACGCTTGCCATACATACTATTAATAAAAATATATGTGTCACTACCTATTTTTTCTGTTCAATCATAGACATTTTGTATTTCACATTACCTTCTTTCTAAAACTTTTTAAACAAACTTAGACTTAAAATAAATATATTTTAATTTGTAAACACTTAAGAGACCTGGTGGTAGACCTTTTTTTTTTATACATATAATATACTATATATTATATATATATACTACTATATATATTATATATATATATTAGTTATATATATATAATATATACTATTATATATAAACAGCTAAACATTAACACATTTCCCATACTAACAACGTAAAGTAACTAAATCATAGCATACAAAAACGTAAACATATTCACATTTTTTCATGCATGTCTTTAACATATCAATGTTAACTTTACATGTAACTATTAAGTAATATTTAACAAAAGATTTATCGATATCCTAACCTTAACTATGGTAATGAAACTAAGGAATAAATCACAGACAAACACAACCACACACAAAACACACCACACACCACACACACAACACACACACCACACCATACACACACACACACACACATACACACACACACGAATATATGTTAACGTTACAATGTTTTTACATTAATAAAAGCCAAATTAGCAACACCCTGACTAAGAATAATTATTATACAACGACAATCTGTTAAGCATACCTAAAACACGATAAACCTGTTTACTTAGCAAAAAAAAAAAAAACACAACAAAAAAAACAAAAAAAAAAAAAATGTTCCGATTACTTAACATCAGTAAGAGCTAACACTTACATAACAAAACGTAACCTATTCAACTTTTCAAGATATCTGCGTACATATCCAATGTGAATTTTACATTGTAACATGGTAATAGTAGAAAAGATTTTATTCATAAACCCTGTCTAATTATCATTACTGACTAACGAATAAAGGTAACGTAACAAAGTTTTTGACATTAACATAGTAATATTTTAAACAAAAAATCATTTTAAGAAGAGCCAACCTTCTACCACGTTCAAATCTAAAACGAATATGACGATAAAAATAAAAGTCTCGAGAGAAAAGATAAGGCAATATTACTGGAACAAACACAAGTCTAAGAGATAGGAGATATTTTCACCAATCACGGAAAGTGTATAGGATATTTCAGCAAATCACAGAGTAGGGGCCCAAATATAGATGACGTTATGTCCAACATGAATATTTAGGCAGCCAGTCTTACACCTGTATATCTTTATATACATATATTATATATAGATATATTATATATAATTATTATATATATATAATATATATATACTTATATATATATATATATATAAGTATATATTATATATATATATAGTATTATATATATATATATATATATATATATATATATCATATATGTAAACATATATTACATAGATACGCCCCCTAATAAAATAGATACTAATAAAATAGATACTAATAAAATAGATACTAAAATACATCTTCCACCGAGAGATACCCCGGGGTTTCACCCCTTGCTAGATGAATGAATCCCCATGGGGTATCACCCCGAAGGGGCGTGTAAGCAGGCTGAGGCCTTACCCTCCTTCGGAGGGTAATGCCTGCTTACACGCCCCTTCGGGGTGATACCCCATGGGGATTCCTGATCTCTTTTGAATCTTGTTTACCAGTACGTCAAGAAGTATCTAATATTCCTTCATAAAAGTAGCACCGACTACAGTGATGTCATAATCCCTCCTCCTATTCCCCTTGTTATAATTATAACAATTGGTATTAAGTAATTTGATATATATATTATATTATATATATAATATATATATAAATATATTATATATTATATTATATATATATATACTATATATATACTATTATATTAAATTATATTATAAGACTTTGGATGATCAATCCTTGTGGACGCAACGGGTATTTAGTTCACGAGGCTACCTTGTGCATTTGGCTGAAATATCCTAGTACCTTATCCGTGATGGTTGACAAATCCCTTATCTCTTAGACGTGTGTTTGTTCCAGTAATATTGCCTATCTTTTCCTCGAGACTGTTTTTTATCTCATATTCGTTTTAGATTGAAGCGTGGAGAACGGTTGTGCCGCTGTCTTTAAAAATGATTTTTTGTTAAATCATTACTATGGTTAAATGCGAAAACTTTGCGTACGTAGCATTTTAATTCGTTATCAGTATGATAATCTAGACGAGCGGTATGCATAAATCTTGCTAAATAATTCCCTGTAATGTAAAATTAACATTGATTGTCCAGATCATGCTTGAAAAAAGTGGGAATAGGTTACTGTTTTGTAGAGACTTGTCAGAGTCCTGAGCTGAGGATCTGGGCAATGGCATGCATTGCTGCTGTAAACAGTTATCGTGTTAAGGTTGTTTAATTTGTCGGTTGTATATTATTATTCCTTAGTTCATTGTGTTGCTATGTTTGGCTTTATTATGTAAAAACATTGTACGTTAACATATATTCGTGTGTGTGTGTGTGTATGTGTGGTGTGTGTGTGTGTGTGCTTTGTGATGTGGTATGTGTGGTGTGATGTGTGTGTGATGTGTGTGTTCGTGTTCTGCTGTGTGTGCATGTGTTGTGTGTGTGGGTGTGGTGTTTGTGTGTGTGTGTTTGGTTTGTCGTGGGGCATTTATTCTTAGTTCATTACAATAAGTTAGGTATAGGATACGATAAATCTTTGTTAAATAATTTATATGTTAATGTAAAATTAAACATTGATATGTTAAAGACATGCCTGAAAAAATGATGAAATATGTTACGGTTTTTGTATGCTTGTTATTTGACTTTACTGTTGTTAAGGTATGGAAATTTGTAATGTTAGCTGTTTATATTAATATATATATATCATATAGTATATTTAATATTATATTGATATATAATATTTATTGCATCTATTTATATGATATTATATATATATATAATATACTATAATATATAAAAGTCTTACCACCAGTTCTCTTAAAGTTACAAAATTAAAAATATATTTATTTAAGTACTAAGTTCTGACAATCAACACGAACGGGATATGCGCGAGCGCAATACGAAAACATGAGAGACCCGGGCCAATAGAATACAAAGAAAAGGAGCGGAAGATGAGGGGGATCACAGGTGGCGACACAAACGTGGCCAAAATCGACATCCAAGTATACGGACCACGTCGGACCAGCGCAGCCATCGGAGCAAGCGCAGCAACACAGCGACCACATTTTTTGATTTTTTTTTTTGTGGGCTGTGAGACTGTGTGAAAGCCGAACCGCATGCGGGGCACGTGGGTCGGTGCCCTGTGTGTGCCGAGTGAAGCATAGAGGTGTGTTGTGGTCGCAGTCGGGGTGACATGTAAAAAAGTTTAGAAAAGGGTAATGTGAATACAAAAGTATAGATGAAAACAGAAAAAATAGGTAGTCGAACATATATTTTTACTAAATAGCATCTATGTTAAAGCTGTAACACCGATAAAACATGAGGTGGGTTGGGGTGGGTGGGGCCCCTGGAGGCTGTTTGCTTTAGTGTTTTACTGTTTATTGCTTTATGGTCCCTAAAATCATGTTTTCCGTGGAAATTTAACAACTTTTTCTAGACAACAATGTTTTTAAAAAATTTTTTTCCAAAAATAAAAATGTTTTTTCATCAAAAGAAAATGTTTCGAAAAAAAAAAATATCTTATCTTCAAAAGGAAATGTTTTCAAAATAACATTTGTACTTAATATTTCAAGGTATGCTAACTTCTTATACCTTCCGACATGAAATTTACTTTAACTTTAACTTTATCTTACCAACTTTAACTTACTCATAACTTAAACTTTAACTTTGGTAATGAAACAGCTTTCCTATAAATAAAATACCTCAGTTGAAATAATAAATGTACAGACCTATGTGTATACGAACCTATAACTAAACAGACACATACAACATATATACACATTGCATACACTACACTTACCTTTATTAAGGGACTTGATATATCCTACATTAAACAAGTCGAGTGCAAGTAAGTTTTGACTTGAATATCTCAGTTGTACAACATATGTTATACCATGTGTATGGCTAAGAGTAACCACTTAAGTTACTCTTTGTTAATTTCTATACATGATTTCTGTTACAAACATAGGCTGCTCGTTACTATTATTTATTGCCAACATGGGCTGTTGATAGGCTAAGTCTATGTATTATTAACTTTATATCCTTTTAAAATTTCATTTAAAAGCGGTACAAAAACCATTATTTGCGGGTTCGGCTCCCTCAATTGGGGTCCCTAGACATCTTTGAGTGTAATAAAACTATGTTATTCATATCTCACATCACTACAAAACGCTACTATAAAACACCACTAATATTATGGGTGACAAGCACATATTTAACTAATTCGCCCGCCCGACCCTGCAACGGTGCAGATACGATAACTCAAGATCATTTTTCTACTCTACGAAACTTCTTTTCCTTCCTTCATCTTTTCTCTGTCTGCAGGCCTCTGTAATTTTTCTTTTTTTTTCAGCTGAGGACCCACTCAAGGGGTCCTCGAACTCATTTTGGGGGTACGGAAACCCAAATAATTCCGGAATCTATGTTCTTTGAAAAATTATATATATAATATAATTAATAATATATATATATAGTATATAATATTATATATATATAATACATATATAATATATACTATATATACTATATATATATATAAATATATCATATATATACTATAATAGATATATATAGTAAAACACGTCTCAATTGAATCCAATATGTAACTGGAAGCCAGATTCCAGTCTGACTCGCATCACAAAACTCCGCTCCGGCTCATATGCTTCGTCATATGAGACTTCTTCTTCTCTTTCTTCTTCTTCTTCCTATCTTCTTCTTCTTCTTCTTCTTACTCTTTCTTCTCTCTTCTTCTTCTTCTTCTTACTCCTCTTCCTCCTTTTTTTTCCCAGTACACAACAGCAGAGTCATCAAAGCTGAGGCATCAAAGATGAAGCGCATCAAAGGCTGAGGCATCAAAGTTGAGGCATCAAGGCTGGAGGTATCAAAATTGAGCCATCAAAGCTGAGGCACAACAGTTTGAGCGCATCAATAATATTGAGTCGTGTGTGCTGTTGTGTGATGTGTGGTGTGTGGTGTGTGTGTGTTGTGTGTAATGTGGTGTGTGTCGTGTGTGTGTTGATGTAGGTGTAATGTTTATGGGTGAGTTAGTGTCCATGGGGAGTGTAAGTTCTAATGGCGTGGGATGTAAGTGTCTATGGGCTGTGTATTGGGTATACATAAGTGTTTATGGTCGTGGGGTATGTGTGTTATAAGTAGCTCATCGGGAGTGCGATGTGTGGTATAAGTAGACGCTACGCGGGTGTTATGCAATGTCGTGTGTGTGTGTGTGTGTGTGATGTCGTGTGTGGTATACAGTAGGTGTTGCAGTAATGGACAGTAACATAACAGGGACTTAAGTTAGGCGCATAACCTACCATGACCTCATTCATAGGACAGGTTCTGTACAACAGGATACTGCGTCAGTACCTACATGTGCTCGACTTAATCTCACTTAATCCCTCACGAACTTTAATGAAAGGTCAATTCAGGCCTTGATAAGGTATCAAGGCCGAAATATCAAGCCAAGACCGAATATCAGGCCAAAACAATCAAAAAGGGGGTAAGACGACCCTAAAGCGGCGTTCAATCGTAGAGGAAGGAACCATCCTACACACACTTACTAATACACACCAATCGATCCTCAACCAAAACAGTAGGGGTAGACGCTAATAGTAGTGTAATTCTATGACGTAGGACATGGCATGCTAGAAGTGCTAGAAATGGGTTGGGTACTAACTGGTACGTAGAAGGAAGCATCCTAACACCTTCTAATATATATACCAATCGACTCTACGTACCTTATAAACATAGTAGGCATAATATGAGGCTGCTGTTCATAAGATGTAAGACCATGTCGCTGCTAGAAGCTAGAGAATCAGTATATGCCAACTGAAACCCTCAAAAATGAATTCTACACCATTGAAAACATATATGTAGACACCTCATTTGTTCTAATATGTGGTTGGAGCCCAAATTCCATTCTGGCACCGCAACCACCAGCTCCGGCTCCGCCCCATATGGTTTGCTAATTAATTTAACATAGCCATTCAGTTCATTACTTTCTATTAACACTCACCCCAATTTTCAGCTTTCTAAGTCCATTTTTAAAATTTAAGGGGCGGACCCCACCCCCCTTTGACCGTAGCGGCTTGAAACTTAGGATACAACAATGTTGCAACCATACTAAGAGACTATCAAGTTTGAGAAGATTTACGATGATTCTAACACCTCTATTTGCAGTTAAGATATGTCATTTTGTCTCATTTCTTGCCCCATAAATGACCCCCGCCTGGGCCCTGGACTCTGGCTTCGGAACAGTAACTACGGAGTATTTATTTTCGACGAACACTCTACCCTGTTGACACCGTCATGATAGGTTTTTGCGACGCAAGGGTACGCATCTACGAACGCATGTTGGTGCGTTTTAAAACGCAACGGCTGAACGCCACGACCGAGGCAAATAGCGGCATCGATCGGCATACACTCAAAACATACCTAAAAACCATCTTAAAACTCGCTTCATAGCTCAAAACACAAAATGTATAGAAAAGGGGGGAGGTTTGTCTGAATACTAACTCTTGTTAGAGAATCGCTTCCGTTGTAAACCACAGGATGATTCAAACAGTGACCGAATTAGTACTATCCGATACAAATTCGGAAATATTCAGGCATATACGATATATCCGCACTAGGAGAGGGTTAGAAACGGGTGGGGGATACTACTCATAGAAGGGAACAACTAAGTACCTTCTAATGTACACCAATCGACTCCCGTACCTTATACCCTAGAGTAGGCACTAAATACGGGTGATACTTCGATGACCGTAGATAGTGTCATGCTAAAAAAGGCTAGAAAGGGGGGCTAGGGGTAATAACTCGTAGCAAGGAACCAACCTAGCACCATTCTAATATTACACCAACGACTCTCCCGTACCAATAACCTGGGTAGACCCCTAAGACCGGTGATATGCTACAATATAGTCGGAACGTGCTAGAAAGGCCTAGAAAAAGGAGGGTGGTAATAACTCCGAGACGGAAGCATTCTAGCACCCTCTAATTACACACCAATCGACTCCGTACCCAATAACCTAGGAATTAGACACTACGACCGGTGTATTCTACAATATAGCTCGGCACGTGCTAGAAGCTAGAATGTAGGAATATATAGCTATAGAATATAGAATATAAATATATAAATATATAGCAACAATATAGAATATAGCGAAACATTTGCGACCTTTTGTCGGCGGCACCCTTTGAAGTCTCTCTATTCTTCGCCTTCTTAATCAGTTTGCGGTTTGCGTTAGATAAAAAAGCGTCCAGCTTTTATGACCTTTGCGTTTGTGTAGATAACTCCATGCCAAAGATAGGTCATACGTTACGATATATTATATATATATAATATATATATATATATATATATACATATATATATATACTATATATATATATATATATAATATATATATCATACTAATATATATATATATATAGTATATATAATATATATATATATATAGAATATCATTATATAGATGCTCAGATGTTTTTAAAATGCTCACAGTATCTGGTAGCTGACGACGGCGTCCTACAGTAAAAACAAATATAATTTGAATCAGCCGAAAAATTCTAAGGATGGATTTAACTATTTTTTTTTTTTTTTTTTTTGAAGTAATTTTTTTTTTTTTACTAAAGAATACCCTAGGGTAGACCGCAAAGATATCTCTCTCGGCCTCCCGGTTGACGACGGGGGGGACTAATCCCCCTTCGGGGATGGTCTCCGGAACCCCGCTCTTTAGTCTTTGGGTGTCGCGGTGTTCCTCCGACCATCCCCTCCGGGGTATGAAAAACATTCCCCCCTCTGTCCCCCGTCGGCTCGAGCCCCCTAAAAAAACTTAAAAAAATTTCCCAAAAAAAAAATTTTTTCACCAAATTTAGGGGCTCGAGCCGACGGGGGAGACAGAGGGCGACGTTTCATACCCCGGAGGGGGTGGGTCGGAGGAACCCCGCGACACCCAAAGACCCAAGAGCGGGGGTTCCAGGAGACCATCCCCGGAGGGGGATTAGTCCCCCCCGTCGTCCAACCGAGAGAGCCAGAGACCGATCCTTGCACTCTTTGCGGTTTTACCCTAGGGAATATTCCCTATTAGTTAAAAAAAAAAAAATTACTCAAAAAAAAAAAAAAAAAAAAAAAAAAAGAGTAAATTCCCATCCTTTAGGAATTTATCGGCTTAATTCCAATTATATAATTTTTTTACTGTAGGACCTGCCGTCTCTAGTACATACTGGAAGCATTAAAAAAAAATCTGACCCTTATATAATATTATATAATATATATTATATATATAATATATATATATATATATTATAATATATATATATTATATATATATATATATAATATTATACTATATATATATATAATATATTATAATATACTTTTATATATATATATTAATATATATATATACTATATAATATATATAAATTATATATATAGATACTATATATATATATTATATATATAATATATAGTATATACATATATATATATATAGTATATATTATATAATATATATATTATATATATATATATATATATATATATTATACTATATTATATATAGTATATATATATATATAATTATATATATATATATATATATATAATATATATATATATATTAATATTATATATATATATATATATATATAATATAATTGGTGAAGCTCTAAAATAAAGAAAATAGATTCATTTTTATTTATTATTTTTTAAAAAGCAGTTTTACTTTATATTGTATTTTGACACATTAAAAATAATTTTCCAATTTTTTGACGATTTATTATTATCATGACTGTCCTCTAATATTGCTAAGCTTATCTCATTTTGCAAAAGCTATGGCTGGCGCACAAAAACAAAAAAAAAACAATTCTTTTTGATTTTGTTAATATTATTTAATTATAGTGAAATTAAATAAAGTGTTCTCTTTTTTTAGGTTTCATAAATACAGAATGTTAAAATCCAATTCACAGGTTTACCAACCTTTCCAATATAAACATTATTTTGAGAGAGCACAGTTTACTTAAGGTCCATATGTATATATACTATATATATATAATATATATTATATATAATATATATATATATATTATATAGATATATAATATATATATATTATATAATATATAAATATAATAATATATAATATATTTTAACCCTAAAAATCGCATGAAATAATTTTAATTTTTCAATTTTTAAGTTTTATTTGAAGCCGTCAAAAATTAATTATTGTAATTCTTTTTATATATTATTTCGTTATTTATATAGAATATTTCGATGTAGGATAAATGTTGATTAAATTAACTTTTTTTTTATAAACTTGTATAAATTTTTATGAACATACATATATATATATATTAATATATACTATAATATTTATATAATATTATATATTATATATAATATATATATATATATATATATATATATATATATTATATATATATAATATATATATATAATATATACGTTATAATATATATATATATATCATATATACTATATCGATATATCGTTATTTACTGGGCCAAATAAAAGGATTCCGAAGAATAGTAGGGACAAAAATGCATGTTTAAAATTCAAAGTATAATAGCATAATAATAATAATAATAATAATAATAAAAAATAATAATAAAATTAAGTTTAATATATTACATAATAAAATAATAATAAAATAATAATTATATAATAATAATAACTAATAATAATATAAATAATAATAAAATAATCAATAATCAATATACATTAATAATAATAATAATAATATAAATAATAATATAATTAATAATAAATAATAATAATAATAATATAATAATAATAAATATAATAATAATAATAATAATCATCACTAATAATAATAATAATAATAATAATAAATAATAATAATAATAATAATAAAATATCTTAATATATCAATAATAATATATAATAATAATAATAATAATATTAAATGAATATAATAATAATAATAATAATAATAATAATAATAATAATAATAATAATAATAATAATAATAATAATAATAATAATAATAATAATAATAATAATAATAATAATAATATAATAATAATATAATAATAATATAATAATAATAATAATAATAATAATAATAATAACAAAATTCCATACCATTTATTTTATGAGGAGATTCGGACGATCTGTCCATTTGATCATCCCTTTCGGAAAGCCCCAAAACTCTGTCAGTTCTCGATCTGTCTTCACGTATCCTGCAATACATTACAACATCGTATGAAAGCTACAGAATTAGTAGTAAAACTTATTGGATAAACAAAGTGTGACAGTTAAATAAACCGATCAATGTTATGTGTAACGTGTAAAGTCAAAATAATAATAAGACATTTGGTTCTTCTGGTGTATATCCCTTTCTCACCCACCCATCTATGCACCGCTAAGTGAGAAAGAGTCTGGCAGTGTTCGAAGTATTAAAACAGCCCATCAGCTGACAGGTCTTTAACTATATTCTCAATATTAGTTATTTCCTCTCCCATGGTCTGAAAATAGACTCGCTTCTCAAAATCGGAAGCAAATACCGTCTGTTGAAGTTGAACCATGTTAATTTCTATGCATTTGAATGTTGATAAACAATTTCTAAATCAAGTTTACCAATTACACACATGCTGATGGAAAGGAGTTCAGCTTTACCGCATTTTACTTCTGGGTAAGGTTTTATTGGTCATTTATTGCAGAAAGGCTTTCTCAAGTTCAGTTGGTTGAATAAGAACTGTCTCACAGCCTTTTTTTTTAATTTTTTTTTTTTTTTTTTTTACCTTTTATGAAACTGATTTTTATCAATTCTTCTCACACCCTAACACGCCCCCTAAGATTGTCCATCTGAACACCTGAACTTTAGATCCATACCTTTATTCCATACCATAGTTTCAAACTTTACATTACAGCAGGTAACAACATACCCTCAATGTAAGACGCCAGCGCACTCAAGACTTAGATCCATTACATCCATTCCAACGATTTAAATAAATGCTAACTCAGCCACCTTCCTGCATGTCCACAACTTTCCTAACAGCTCGCATCATCATTCCCTTTTTCAATCAACATATATCCTAAATATTAACTCAGACACTGTCACTGCTGTGCACCATCTAACATAACTTAGCACCGAGGATTGTCCTTACTAACAGCCGTAACTTTACTCTTTACCTATGTTTACTTTGCAAAATCCTTCCTTTTAAGAGCACCGCTGCCAACTCTCTCAGATTCACCACACAAAACCAAATTCATCCCGCATATAATTCAGTCAGGGCAGTTAGTGGCCCCTACATAACGTGTAGGTCTGATTCAAACTCTGCACACCATTTCCTCTATCCCACTCTAATTCTATCATAACTCCATCGCCTATCGAATTGAATACAACCAAGGACAGACATAACACATCCCGCCTCACTCCGGCTTTACATAGTTAAACCAAAACTTTTGACACCATTTCTTTTTACACACACAAGCCTTCACTATCGTCATAACATACTTTTGAATTGCAATGACGAAGCAGTCCAACACACACCATCTTATACTAACACTGCAAATATAGCTTCCGCTATTAATCTAGTCATACGCATGTTGCAATCGCATAAACTAATTACAATTGATGCTTTCTCCTCATTCTCATTTTCAGTTTGTTGTCAATTAAAAAATGATCACACGATACACTACTCCACTCTTAAACGGCACTTGTTCTTCACCGAATCATCCTTCAGTCACTCGAATCGCAACCGTTTTCGACTGAAAAATTGAACAGCTTTTATCTTCCCTCACAACACTCCAAAAACCTAATTCCCTATAATCCTAAGTCCTCATACACTTCTTACCCTTATATGAATGGAACTGATTACTTGCTCTCTCTCAAATCCCGTCGGAACTAGTACCCTGCATAACAGATCGCTTTTATTACACAACTCCAATCAATATCACCATCTCGCCTCCGTTCTTGCGGATCATCTTCACTAGTAAGTTTCTCTATAGCAGGTCCAGATATTACATTCTTTCAACTTTCCTCACTTCAACCCATTGACCCTCCTCCGCTTGCGTGATGACCTTCATCCCCAAAATACCTATTATGTCTGCACCACCAAACCATCAAACAACACATTCACTATCACCTCTTCATTACTGTTAATAGTTATACGATGTTTCGAAGTGGTTCTCTTCCACAAACCCCTCAGACTCCATATTCATCAGTTCAGCAAAAGCACCATCCCTATCTTTACATTATTCTAAGCACATTCCCTTATATCTCATTCTTAACCAATTTTAAGGTGTTTGAGAAGAGTTACCTATTGCCCTTCGAAGTCCCATTCATCCTTCTTCAAACCGTTCAGTCTGCTTCTTTTCTGCCGCTACGTGAGATGCACGTTTTTGTATTGTCTCTTTTCCTTCATCTATACTTCGCAAACATTTTCTTTGAAACTCTATCAGATCTTTTAGTAAATTCAACCTACGCTGTCTTTTTACTTTTAACCGATGTGCTCACCATCTTCATCAAGCATTCTTACTTCCTACTTAGAGCATCATTCCACATGACTTCTTTGCACTGTCTAAGCAGCAAGCACCGTTCGTTCTGGCTTCCCAGATTTTGTTCAGTTTTCAACTTGTTCATCATTCAATGATTTACTTTCTGCGACTGCTCTTCAGTCTTATCCTTTATTAACCGTTGCTTCACTTATACTTTCTCCTCTTAATTCTTACCATCTTCCTTCCGTATCCCAGTTTCCTCGTTGCATACCAAAGTGCCCCACTAACTTTAAGTTAACATAGACATAACATAATGTTGCCGATAGTTCCCATTTCCTAAATCCTCTCATGGATCTTACCTCCAACACATACTTCAACATGTCTTTCTTTCAACACAAAATCAAATCATACTTTTCACTTCGATACCATCTCTTACTACACCAACTCTACTATACTTATGGATATCTCTTGTGTTTTAAAGAAAGTATTTGACTTACACACATACCTCTCCCTCACAGAAATCAATCACCTCCTCACGATTCTCATTTCTTCCGACACCCCAAAACAACTGTATACCATGCTCTTTGCTGATAGACCTAATCAACAACGTTTAGGTCCCTCAACACAATCAATCTAAGCTCAGCCCTTCCACAAACAATCAATTCAGATTGATCCCAGAATATGCACTGCTCTAAACATTTCCTCAGATTTTACCAGTATGTCATAACACACACGCATAGCCCTTGACCGTCTTCAACTTAATTTAAACCATTAGGAATTCTAGTAGCGCAGACGCAATAGGTCTAGCTCGAGTAGCTTCTCGTACCACAAGTCCTTATCAAACTTGAAACTCTTCTTCTCCCCCTCCATTCCCTTTTCAAGACCACACCACTCATTGTTTTGCAGGCGTTCCTCTCATTCCTATGTTTCCAGGCCAATCAAATTTTCCCTTTCTAAATACATCTATCACCTGGCTTCCTCCTGTTCTCTCCAAACATGTTATGTCCTCTGACAGCTATGTACGCCATCTCGATCCATAACTATTTGGCCTAGGAAAACTAGAAGGCGCCGTTTACAGCGATCACGACTTCGTCCTGAGGCATGCCATTATATTACTCTAGCAAGAGCTAGAGTGGTATGCGCAGGCCAACCCTAACTATATATATTATTATAATATATATATTATGATAATAGTATTATTATCATTATATTAAATATATATATAATATATATATATTATATATATATTATATATATATATAAATATAGTAGTATATTATATTATATAGTATTTATTATAGGTATATAATCTATAATATTATAAATAATTTTATATATAAGTATATAACATTACTAGGTATATAATAGTATATATAGTGTATATATATATAATTATAATAGCCAGGTATATATATAGCTATATTATATATATATCGTATACTTACAATAATATATGAATAAGTATATATATATAGTATTCATAGTACTATATACTATATCGATATATACTATATATATATAAGAGTATATAAAATTATATAATAGTAATAATAATATATATATATATAGTATACATATATATATATACGTACCTGATTATGAAATAGTATATTATATATATATAAAAAATATAGATAATATAATATATATAAGTTATATACCGTATAATATATGATCTAGATATAGTTATAATAGTAGAGATATATCATATATGTATATAGAAGCTACATATATTATAGTCATTGACTAGTAGGTGAGTAAGTAGAGCTATAGCGGAGCGACATCGCAGATTGCCTGATTTTGTGCCTAAATCTGGCAACCTTGTCGTACAGTTAGATTCATACAAGTACGCCACGCTTCAAGTACATAGCAGTACTCCGGTATAACCAGCTTATTGTTCCTGAACTTCTGTTGAAACTTTTTAGCCTTTTTGATATAGTTTCTGATACTCTTTTTTAGCCTTTTAGCTATATTTCTGGAACCTGTTTAGTGTTTTTGGGATGTATTTCGCGGCACATTTTAGCTTTTTCATATATTTTGGCACTGTTTTAGAATTTTTTTGGCTGCACTTAGGGCCTTCTGCACCCCGACTACGTTCCGAGAGTCCATTTTAAGACAACCATTGAGTGTTTTTTCGCGCATGCGGCGTCAAATAATGGTTTCCAAGTTCGTCCACGGCGTTTATTGTTACAGCGACCCGTCGAGACGCCCGCCGCGACCGTATGATATATTCGTATACTTATATATATAATATATATATATATATATATATATATATAACTATAATATATATTATTATAACTATATATTATAATATAATTAATATATATATACTATATATACTATATCCACGCGATCCCGATCCTGACGGCAACTGCAAATACTTCAAGAGCCAAAGTTTGACGTCACACGAGTCATGGAATTTAAAAATCGATCCATACAACTCCGATCACGCTCAGTCGGAAAAGTGGATTTGACTCTCATCACTTTCTAGCTAAGCCACTAGACCACCGAAAGCCAAGAAGACCTTAATGATTCAAAATTAAATTTTATTACATTCGTGCTTCATCTCTAATTTGCCTTTTTCGATCTCTTATCTATAACTAATGATAAGAAAGAAAAAAGATAATTAATAAAAGAAAAGGATAATATATATATAATATACTATTATAATATATATATATATATATATATATATATATTATGTATGTACTATAACATATATATATATACTAATATATATTATATATATTATATATATATATATACTATATATATGGTTTCAAATTAAAGGTTCCTGAGGTCAGGGATTTCGACTTTTCGTCTGACCAGATTATATATTCTACCCGCTGAGTCCGATTTGGGATCTGATGATCCGAAATTTTGGCGAGGTGCGAACCCTTTTGAGGTTCAAGTACCCTTGTTTACGGCCGCCAGCACCTTTTTACTATCCTTTCTTTTTAGTACGTTTAGGGTTATCGTACCGTCCTAAAATTGGGTAACCCGACGGGTGATGACGTAACGTTGTCGTAGACGAGGTTACGTGACATGCACTCCCCGGAGAGGGGTGTCGACCTCTTAAAATAGGAAATGATCGTAGAAGGACGAAATTTGAAGATTGCATAGAGTCGGAGAAGTAATCTGAGTCAGATAGTCGGAGTCGGTACAGGCTTGAACTTGAACTTGAATATGGTGGATTCAAGTTCCTAATAGATGTCTGAGATCCTCCCTCCATCTCCCAGAGAGGGGTTCCAACTGAAATAAAACAAGAAATGTGCAGAAGAGGAAAGATAAATAGAACTGGAGGAAAGACGGATGCCATCTTAAAAAGATAGCCCGTTTTCTAAAGGTTGAAGACTGACATTTCTATATATTAAATCTTTTCCTTTTTAAAAACGTCAATTAATATATATGTTTTCCTATGTTAAAACAGATATATTTTGTTTGCTATTTTTATTTTACAACTTTCATTTTACATTTATGCTTTGTGTTTAATTTTTTGTTTTAATTTTTAATTATTTATTAATTTTTATTGTTTTTATTTCCTTTTAATTTTATTTTATTTAAATTATTTTGTTTTAAAACTTTTTTGTTATATTTATTATTTTCAATTTTACTTTTTAAATTTTTTCAACTTATTTTATTAGTTTCTTTACATTTAATACTTTATGTTTAATTTTTATTTAATTTGTAAATTATTTTAAAATTTTATATTTTTTAATTTTTTTTAATTTTTTCTATTTATAAATATTTTTAAAACATTTATTTTATTTAAATTGTTACATTATTAAATTTATTATAATTACTATATTATTATTATTATTATTATTATTATTATTATGTATATATTATTATTATTATTATTATTATTATTATTTATTTATTTATTTTTAAAAATTATTTTGTTTTTAAAACGTTTTTATTTATTTTAGTTTTACTTATTCAAATTTATTTTTCAAACTTTATTTATTTTTTGATTTATTTGTATTCTATTAAAAAATCATATATGTTTGAAACGCTTCTGTAAATTTTCATGTTTTATTTGTTAACAATAATTCAGAAAAATTACTAAAAGTTTTGTGTTTTTAAATAAGACCCTAAAGCCGTAATGCGTAAGGACGTAAAGCATCCCTATTGGGTATCCTCCCCCATCAGGATAAGCTGTGTTGTTTTGGTGATTTACCTGCTATTTAGGGGCTATAAAAACATTGTTTTTTATCGAACCTAAAGCCGTAAAGCAGTAGCGCGAGTAGCCCCTGTAATGGAGCCCCTAGTGGCCCCACCCTCTGTTATGGTTTTAATTATTTTACTATTTCTATAATATTTGAAACACACATTTTGTAAAAAAATACAACTTAATAATTATATTTTATATATAAATATATATATATAGTTATATATATATATATAGTATATAGTCTTATCTTTCTGTTAATCATGCTATCCGATAAGAAATCTATACACTATATATTTTATATAAATATTGTATAATATATATATATATACATATATATATTATATATAATTATATAATAGTACTTATATAAGTCAGGTGTAACCTGTTGTAATATTTTTTAATCTTTGCTTTGTACTTGTATAAAGTGATCTATTCAAATGAGACAGCTATAATCAAGTAGCGCGAGAAGCCCTAGGGCCCTAGGCGGGCCCACTCACTCTGTTATGTTTAGTTGTTGTTACACTCAAGTAACATCATTCTGACACGTACATTTTCTATGTAAAAGCGACAACGCTTTATAGTGATATATATAGCTATGACTAATACTATGCATCTAGTAATATATATATATATCTTATATATATATATTAGTAATACTGTCGTAATTAAGTAATACATATATATATATTTATGACTCGCACTAATGTTTGGGGAGAAAAATACATTACTTGCTTTCGACTTCGATAATGTATGTTACACGATGTCAAGACATTATGCAGGACAAGAGTGGTGAGGGCCTCGATAATCTAATATGTTAAGTATGAGTAATGTTAATATGAGTAGTACTAGTATGGTAATAGTAGTGGTGACATATAATGAATATAGTAGTAGTAGCTAGTGGTAGTGGTAGTAGTAGTAGTAGTAGTAGTAGTAGTGAGTAGTTATCAGACGTCGCTTTTTCTGTAATAAGAGTATATATATCTGACCAATCGACGTACAATTTTTTAACTTGTTTACAGTTGATTAGATTTTAAAAGACATGTGTTTTCAACGACAGCCAGCACCTTATATAAATACTAATCCATTCAACACAATCACTTGGTTCTTAATGTCGTCCTCAATAAATGGACGTCACAGCAATGTAAGAGCTATTGGAGTGGATGATTACGGCAGCAATCACGATGCAGCGGATGACTAAGAATTAATATGGCATTTAGATAAGGAAGTGCCAAGATTATAAGTACAGAAAATTCACAACGCATTGTTTTTCAAGTTTCATGCACGTGGAAGTTAGGGCCAAAAAGGATATAGCTCTATAATAGCTGAAGATTCGGTGATGAGTTAAGTACTGCGCGTATATTTATTGACCTAGAGTGGTTTCGTTATTTATCATCCCCACACAACGCGCGTTTGCGGCGACTAACTTACGACATCGCAGGCGGGCATAGTACTATTGATGCATTATTATGAAAGCAAGCTGTTTTAAACGAACATTTTGCAGCTGCATGCTATTCACTTAAAGCATACTAATTGTATAGCAGGAGAGAGACTGTGTTATATGGTATGCAAAACATTGTTTGAAATAGAAAGTGAGTGTCTAGATGACAGTTAATCGATATTTCCTCAATTAAGCTTTCAGGATGTAAAATATTTTACTCAGAATGAGTCTAACGCTGCTGACTTGTGTGGTACCAAGAGAAGAAAAAGGGGGGGGGGGGTGATTGCAATATACGCGCCGTTCGTCAGCTGGCTTTTAATTTTAAATTGCTAATATCTGGTAGGATTTATATAGCTGTGGCTGCTTTTTATCGAGATATAAACATGATAGTATACTTCGGTAGTATATATTAGTGAGTTATATTAGGATAGTTATATTAGTGTATGGTAGTATACTAGTATTAGTAGTACGTTAATTGTGTACGTGCGATAGATTTATAGTATGGATAGTGAATTATATATCGTTATGACTATGATAGGGTTGTATACTAGTGGTTATAGTATAGTATGAAGTAGTATGATACTCATTCTGGTATTGATGAATTAGATAAATTATGTATAGTTAGTGAATTGTATAGTTAGTATTGGAACGAAGTTTAACTGGTATGGGTGGTGTTAACATGAACTTGGATAAATTTTTGCTTAAGACATGGTCATAGCAAGATGTTCCAATCGGACGCTTATGAAAAATAGCGAAAATTGACTTTTTATAGACTCGACGTTTATAGAGTTCATATTTTCGCCCTTTTGATTATTATCGTATTCTGATTATTTATCATTTTATTCAGGCCGAATTAATTATTATTATTATTTTGATTATAGTGAGAAATGGTATTGTTAATGGTAAGCGTTTTAAATAAGTTTAGTTATTATTGAGTCAGATGGTGCGTCACAACACTTTGATTGAGGATTAAATAGCTTACATTGGAGGAATCTAAGAGTATTTTGTATTTGGAATGACACTTTGTTTGTTTTGGTGTTATGGGTTTTGTATAAGATTTTCGAATATTGTATGGATTTTGCGAATATCTGATGTTTCATTTGCATTGACTCTATAGAGTTATCTTTGGTGGTCATAGTCAGTTTCGTTCTGAATTCTTAAGTGGTATTTCACTTCTATTATAAGTATTCGTTGTAAGCTGATCTTATTTGGTTGTTGCCTTAATTATCGGATTCATTGTAATCTAGCTGGCAGATTTATTTTTCACATTATGAATTTTATGTAATTAATGTCTCTTAGTATTATTGTATTTTTGAGCACTTTGAAGGCTTTCAATATCTTTTGTTATGCTATTGCCTCGCAATGTCTCAGCTCTTCCGTGTATTGGCGTGGATTGATGCCTTTATCCGCATTTTGCGCTAGTCTTTTATTGGAGGTCTGTCTTAATTATTTTATGTTTTTTTTTTTTGTTTTTTTGCGTTTTGTTTTTTTCTGTATTATTTTGCGTATAAAGTATGTGCTTTGCTGTTTCAAGGTGTGTTTTTGTTATGTGTAATATTATTTTTTGCTTTTTGTTTTTCTTTTTGTTATGGTTGATTGTTATTTTTTTTTTGTTTTTTTTTGTACATTTTCTTATGTGAAATCTATGTATTGAATTCTATTTGTTTGGTTTGTATTTTTTTTTTTTTATTTTGTTTTCTTTTGTTTTTTTTTTTTTTTATTTTTTTTTTTTGGCTGTTGGAACTGCGTGAGCCGAGAGAACGGTTAGAGATTGCCCCTTTATTCTGATATTATGTTCTGTGGGAGTCCCTTCGACCACTATAAATAACGAGTATTCTAACTGTAATAGAGGATGTACTTAAACATCATATGGATACATATTCCTGTGCTTAAATACAACACAGTAGATTGGATAGGCAGATGATAATATAGTTTATGTGACAATGGTTAGGGGAGATATTAGCATATAGCATCATGCTGACTGTGAGAACAGGAGAGTGAGCTTACTAATCACGTTTGGGAGTATAACTTCTTAAAAGTTTCAAATACATGAGTGATTACGTAGTATTCTCTGGGAAGTGCAATCACTAGAGATGAATACATCGTGACAACGGTATATGTGTTGGATCTAGGTAACACGGTTAAGCTCTTATACGCATTGGGTCACAATATCTGTAGGTATTCTAATTCCATTACTAATACTGCCATGCAACCGATGTGAAGAATGATGTATGAATTATGGCCGTTTAAATTAGAAAGCGAGGTTTTTCGTATAGTCATGATACATTGGGTAAGAATTATTTTCACCTATACGGGGTGGCGTACTTTGAGGGCTAAGTACATCGGATATTGACTGCTTTATACATAGATTGTACCTTACCTACTACTAAGAATCTAGTGACTTGACAATAATATATTTCTATTACAAATTAGTGATAATTCATGCACTATAGTATAGTTATTCATAGAATACTATCTATATAGTATTAGATTATAAGGCAATACACGATCGTTAAAATATAAGATCTAGCTATGATCTTTTGAGTAGCGGATGTTAGTCATTATACTATTATATTGCACGTGTTAGACGAGTAGCACAGAGTATATCAACGTCCTCTGGAATTCGAAATGAAAAGGTAAGGGATGTAACTGGAGGAAGAACTGTTTCACATAAAAGCCAAAACTCAATACAAATCAGTTATTACAAAAGAATCGCTGATATCAAAAAATCAGGAGAAAATCATTAAAGGCAGTGAGTATGAACCGGTCGTATACATCTAAGGTGAGTAGTAGAGTGTGTCTGCGAATTGAGCTGGCTTATTATAAGATCTCAAACTTATATAACGAGTTAGTACATGCTTAAGGGTCCGCAACAATTGTCCAATATTTGACTGGTTCCTAGAAGCCGGTCAAGAAGCCGAAAAGACGTCACCTTTAGACAAAGAGTGAGTAGGAGTGGAGGTTCCCTATCGGGTCCATTTGCATTTTAACACGTTTAGTGGAGTTCAGATTAGGGTCTGGCAAAAACCCGTTCTTACAGACCCTATAAGACATAAAGCCAGTTAAAAGACGTTATGTGTAAAGAGGGATTGAAGAAGGGTCACAGAGGGTCTAAATGCTCTACGCGTACTCTATGGAGTTGTACGGTCTTTAAGGGTACGTAAATTTAACAGTTTTCCTTTAAACAGACCCTATAAAATAGCTAGTAAATGCCGTAATAGAGGCCTGATCTAAATATGTAGGGTTACCGTGGAGGTAGGTATCACTATACAGGCTCATTGCCTGCGGACAATCTGATGTAGTAAATGCTTTAGAGAGGTCATTGTAAAGTAGCATTTGTTTTATAAGCTCTGAAAGTAAACATTTGACGTGTACTGCAAGATGCGAGTAGAGTGAGTCTCTTGGGAGTATGATTTGCTAATATGCACTATTCTAGTATTTATACAGAATGTCATGTTGTAACACTACCAGAAGTTTAATAGAGAAAAATCATGTTATTATTATATATAAATTAAAAGTTTTAAGTGCATCATAAGTATTATTGGTAATAACTATAAATTAGAAATGAGATGATTATACAAGTGAGAAATATAAAATGTGTTGATCAATAGTATAATAGCAAAAGACGGATTATGTTGAAATGAAAAATATAAGATGATCATTGTTTTAATAAAAAGTTATTTAAACAATTTAAATATTAAGTATATGAAAAATATCGTCGTTGCCTGAGCATTAGGGTAATATGTGCGTAATGGCGGCCGTATCAGTCACACGGTTTCGCGGGCGAGTGCATGCTCGTCGCTGCTGACTCGCGTTGTTGACTTCACGATCTCTGTCGTTACTATCATAATCTAAGTGAATTGGAATTATTTAATCTATGTTCTCAAAGTTTGTATATAAATTATTATCTGTGACGATGTCTGTAATGCTTAGTCTCACTGTATTCATGTTAGATGCTTGAGGTAACACTTAAATTAAGGGATACCCAGTCTATATATGTAGACTTTCTATATATATGAAATATGAATTAGTCCCACTCAGGACGGCCGTCATGTGTCACTAATTCCATTAATCTTAGTGATCTTAATATAGTTTGAAGGTAGCAAATTTTCGTAATTACAATTAATAGATAATATTTACTTACTCAAATGTTGTATTTAGTTCTATTATAATATCGTAATAATATGTTTAGTGAGGTTATGATATTTTGGCTAAGTTGACCGAACAACGAGGTTCGTAGGAAATGAAATTCTATTTGTTTTAACTCGACCCATCCGCCGGTTATTAGTGATATAAACAATTGGCGTTATATGTATATTTTCAAATCTGAAGGTCGTTAGAATTGTTGAAAGACCCATATGATAAAATCTTTATTTCTTAAAGTTGCTAATTTTTGCTACTTTCAAAATAACTTGAAAATTAAAAACAAGAACTTAAATAGTTATTCTTGAAAGCGTTATCAGAATCAAGTCTAAAGTCTACTTAGGAATATAATTGATGTTTTTTCACTGACGCTACTTGTTCATTGAAAGTAAAGAGTGTGAATGTCGTCGTGGTATACATGTTACCTTTGAGGATGACATTACTTTAGAAATCTGGTAAATTCCACATTAGTGTATAAATAGTGTGCAGTCGCCTCAAGAAGATTAGGTCAGAGATCTAGTTTCTGGTATATAATACGCAGCATTGGATATGTTGTGGATAGGTATCGTAAACTAAATAGAGATCCTATCTATGGTCCTAACCTATAATGAGGCGCTAGTAGTATGATAATAATAATGATAATCACCTTCTTTATAACTATAAGAGGCTAATTATTAGTTTTAGACCGTCTGGATTTTTAAATTAATTTTCAATTTATTTAAAAGATTTTTTTTTTTTTTTCAGTGATTAGTTCAAAGATTTCCAGTAATCGGAGGTGAGATCAGAAAGAGTGTAAGGTTCATGAGGTTTCTCGAACGTTTATTAATAGAACTAGGTTATTTGAATATAAAATTATATGAATATCATCTGAGACAAAAGGGGATTTTTACTCTAAAAACGAATAATTTGTTATCGTGCAGCAGGTGTGGACGGTACTGAAATGTGATCTGGTACCGAATATTTTGACTGCAGCACTTAATGCATAGAAAAGTCAATGATTTGATCAGTAATATCAAGGTCATGAATGTCCAAAAGGTTTCTAACTGGGATAGGATAATTCCCATGGGATTGATAATCATTATTATATATACGACAGCGAACATTACAAATATAAAAAACAAAGCACTATATTTCAGCATCATGGCTTCCAGAATCGTTTATTAATATGTAACATCCGGAACGACGAGTTCATCATCAACGTTAAATTTTTTAAAATATTTTCAATGAGAAGTTAATTGAGGGTTCGTTATCTTAGTGTTCATCACGTAACGAACGAAAATAAGCAAGCGGCTATGCACCCACAATTCAAATTCATGCATTACATTAACAACACTCACTGTGACTGCATCTTTTAAGACGCTAATAACTTTTCGCGTGATTCATCACTTTACACTTTGACTGTGGTAAGAATTCGTATATATTCGAGTTTGTGATTAACACAGCTTGATAGTAGTTATTTATATTCTTCTAACAATAGATTATTGACACCTAACCTAAGTTTATCATTTCATTTATTACCATTAGTAGGACAAACAAAATTGTTTTATACTATGTTTTTGGCCATGATAACTTTAATATTATTTTAACTAAAAATAAGAATTAGAAAAACAAATAATTATTCTTTCGATTATTTTATACGACAATATTAATCTCTTTGAATGTTTAGGAGATACAGATTTTTAAATGGACTCGGGCTAATTTAGGATATCGTACATCTCTCTTTAATTTATTTTGTGAAAATTGCTTTTCCGATTTAAATCATGCAACATTAAAATTATATACAGTATGTTGCCTTCTCCTTCATTACCCCTTCTTCCTCCGGTTTCTCCATATTAAACCATGAATCGATGTGGAAGCAGCGTTAGGGAACAGGATCGAAAGAAAACTAAGTGAGAGAATATGCCAAAGATATTTTTAGGCGGCATTATATGCTCGTCGATAGATATATCTGATTCGAGTTATCCTCACATCAAGGATTAGGCTTATTTTGATGATTATAAGGGCACACACCGCTCACACGAGGGAACTAGATCTCTAGTATTGAAATGGAATAGACAGGGACATGAGTATTCTATGAGATACAATTGAAATTTACTCTCGAAATCTTAATACCCATCTATACTTTGTAATATGATCTAATTGTATTTATGTGCAGGAGTTAATTTCAGCTTCATTTATTTTGAGCATAGTTCCTTCACAATCGACCATTTTAGTTAACTGGCTTATATTGCATTGAAGTGAATTGACTAATATAGAAATTTTTTATATGTTAATGGTGATAAACTTAGTTTTGGGAATAATAACAATCTCTATTTATGCTAATTATTGGTGACTGGGGAGCACTTGTGATAATTAACGAGTGTTTAGTCGGCACTAATATTCTTTAATTATGTTCCAGGGATATATTGTTGGATCAACTCTAATCTTTTATACAAGTTACGCACAGAACTACGCTACTAATTCAAACTTTACTCTGCTCCACTGTCGATATAGCAGCCATAAAATGTTTGACTATTAGGTCTAATCAGCGACAGGAAAAGTAAACGAGTCAGTTCTTTTGGTATTTAAATTTATTTGGACAGTACGTAATCTATTTTCATACATTGGGACTGTGACTGGGATGGAGTCATTTTTCTCCTTCATTTTTATTTCATTTATTTCATAACTATTTTCTACTGTGGAGTTACTTCCAATGCTTAATGGGAAAAAGGGCAATATATCTTGCGCAGATGTGTTTTCTACATCTTGTACGGAAGAGAAATCATTTGACCTGGATTCATTCAACCAGGTATAATTACTAGGAGGATATTGACTCTCATCAATACCACTAGATTCATTCTCATTCTCACTATGAACTCCAGAAATATTTTCATTACTTAAGTAATATCTATTTATGTCTTTCACAATAGATCAGATGCATTATGAACACAATAAGTCCTTCATTATTAACAACTTCATTGTACCCTTGAACAACTACGATTTAACAGCATCTCAAGAAGATCACAGACTTTCAGGTACTTATAGTTAATTTCCTTTGACTCTTTTATATGAATAACAGTGGGAACTGGTAATTCATAGAAAATATTGGTTTCGATATTTTTCACTTTTTTTGGTAGTGATTGTAAAATGAGTAATTATTTTTTTCATCAGAGTTCATTTAATCTCGCATGGGTTAAGTAGACTGTTTTGATATATCTTTCACACTGGAATTTAGGTTAATTAACCATGGGTGACAGGTGGTTGACCGAAGGTTCGGGTCGACAAGACTTTTTAACTATACCCAGACATTTACGAGGAGGATGGGCAGGAATTGAACGTGAACTATTACTGGTAGTATAATTATCCAATTTATCTCGTCCGTTTTTGACATTTATCCAAGCAATTATCAACTCGCAGATGTCGAATATTCCTTGGCAGAACAAGTCACATCTTACTAGGACTACAGATCAATATTTTTTAGGGGAAGCAAAGGTAAGTCGGACACGTACTCTACATTTAAGTTCTATCTTGTACCTTATTCTGATTGCAATACTACAAATACCGGAAGTATTTGTAGCATCATTTTATAGCAATGGTCCACTAACCTATTACAATAATCGCATACTATGTCATACCGATCACCGTTCATACGTGGGACATATGTAAAGTCAGATATCACTATCACATTACTACTAGCACTAATTATTGTAATTATTCATCTATTTAGAATCATATCTTCCATAATAGTACTATTTATACTATACTTGTTATTAGAGAAGAGTAACAGATTGGTCTCTAATAGGAATTTATTGTTATTAGATTCCCATCAGTTTCTTATGGTTCAAATTTATTTAGGGAAGGATATTTCAAATTACATTATATTACGCTTACTATTGGGCGTTTCTTTTCAAAGTCTTTCAGCTAGATGATTCAAAGGAACTAGTTTATGTCATTTATTAACTTAATTGATATATCGAACTTTTTTATTAAGCTGGATCAGTTAATCTGTGTGTTTCTGATTGTATCACGGGATATTATTATATCTTAGGGCTTACTTGAAAAAATTTGGAAGATTTATGGGGGATTTTAATAATTCGTTTTTATTTGATTCTAAGGTGACATCAATAATCATGTCGTTGTATAACAGTTTTATCTTCTCACATGTTTTCACAGGAGAACATTAATGTTTGTTTGCGGTTGTATAGTCAACAGCTGGGGAATTATACATATACGTTCCTTGATTGTAGACCGTGGAAACGTAAATTCTAAAATACTGTTTCCTAGTCATCCAAGGTTGCAAGTGACAACAAGGTATCAGAAACGTCCATAAGGTTAATATGTCGTTTTGGATCTACAGTGTCTCGGTTATGAGTATCAGCCAATTTTGTTTAATTAATTTCTCAAGGGAAAGCAAAGGTAATTTAATTTATTAATATTGTTATTTTCTCTCGAACTACTAAAATTTCAACACATCCATACAGAAAACCATGGGATTACAGAAAATCCAAGAGACGAAAGTGTGAACCAAGTCACAAATCTACTCAAAAAATGTAACGCGACGGACAATTGAATTTCACGGTCCATTGTTCTGTGAGCGCCAATATTATGAGGCTAATGTAAAGGGTAGAGCAATTTCCAGCGATACATATTTTGTAGATGTTATGGCCTAGAATTTATGTTGGTGAACCTCTTAAACATATAAGGAGTATTGCTACGCTTAGATATATAAATATATATAATGAATATTAATATATACGATTATAACCGATATAGTTTTTAAATGATATACGTAAATACCATCAAAAAAGTTTTATATTTTTAAGTTACATGAGTCCCTAATATTGTAAGAATATTTTTGTTGCAGTTAATTCAATATATTTATTTTACTCTGCCCTCTTCAATTTTTAATGAGAAGCACAGCAGACGACACTTACTGACACTGCCTCGCTAACCCGCCTAGTTTCTTTGCTAAGGGGGTAGATGTCTTTCTGGAACTGCTAGATTCGTGGTACCACCGATCACATTATCAATTGCCGATTTATAGAGGATTTGAATACTGGTATTTCTAATATTATTTTTTACAGTCTCATATTAATATATCACAAGTTCAATCATCAAACTATAAACCTACTTTTGATTTTTTAAAAGGTATGGTGAAATGACCACCCTAGTGAATTTTTATACTTTTACTATAGAATTATATTAACAACTATTAATACACAAAGAATTTTAACCACACTTCAAAATGCATACATTTACTACAGAACACCAGTTGATTATAATAAGTATAAGATATATCATTAGGGGTCCGTATATTAATATTTAAACTAATAGTTTAGTTTTATATAAATTAAATAAATAACAAACTTTAAAGCTAAATTCGAGCGAGATATTTAAATAAGAATGTGGATTTAGAATTTAATTATTAACTTTATTATTATATATAATATTGCATTTAATGTTATTACTTGACAATAATACAATTATAGGATTTATCTTCAAGCATAATAATTCATCCTTTCGTTATTCATGTCTGCACGACATTACATCAAATTTCAGGCATGTACTCTTTTATCTGGTTTTATATGTTCATTTTTTGTTTTCTTGGTTCCACTTGGCTCAGTGCATATACGTATGCACAACAATGATTTGTGGAGACGATATTTTATTATTCCAGTAAATTGTTCAGAACTTATGATAGTTCTTGGGAAATTTTTCGAATGACTTCGAGAGACCTTATATCGAGACAACTCTTCCGCAGCGGCAACGAAATTTAGATAATAGTGACACAGAATAAAAGAAGATTCGGTCTATATTGATAATCACTGTCATGCATAGAAAAGACATATGCAGAATCTTCTAAATTTGAGGGCCTAAAATAAAAATTGAGATCACCATATGAAAAAGAGCTTCAAGTAGACGAGGAAGTCTCTATGAATATAAATACGTCTTTCCTAGTACCTAAAAGATAAACCACCTTTAAACACTTCCACTTTAAGCTTAAAGAATATACATCATAAACTTTGCATTTTTATCACTTTTTAAATTTTTATCTGCTATTTGCATTTCTTTTATTTTTAATAATAGCTTGCGATTTATTTTATTAAATTCTTATTAAATGTTATTGTTTTATTGCTAAGATAAACTCACTACCTATATTGGAACAGTCGCGAGTTACTGTACGAGGGGTCTTTAATGAATTAATTTTAACACACTGGGGGAAATATTCGCACATCCGATCCACTTAGTAAAGGAAGAACTGGTTAAGTAAATTTTATTGGGTAAATTTTACTTATAAAGTAAATCATATAGTATAATATTTAAATTTTAGTTTTACATATCAGCGTAACTTCCTTGACATTTAATAATTCCCACTCACCTGTCAACGTCTTTTTAGAACTTTAACAGATGACTTCTTAATCCACACAGGTAGTGACTTCAACGAATATTAAAGCATACGGGCTATTTGCTTAATTTTGCTTAATGTGAGTTTCGTAGGGGACAGATGTTATAATTAATCACAGATTTCGATGATTTTTAAACATCTACTATTTAATTACTCAGAGTCAACAAATGGTAATTATTATACAATGCCTAAAACAAGACTAATATAAACACAATTAGTACATAGAGGTACACTTATTAATGGATTTCATATAATCCACTAGATACATAGAGATAAAAGTGTTTCAGGATGACTTTCGAATATATATAACTAAAAGACAAAACCTTATATATTCAAGCATGTTCATTCTGAACAATGAATTCTACTCTATGAAAACAAAAAAAAAAAGAATGAGGGGCGTTTCCACTCCCCCTCACATCCCCCCCCACTAAATCTAAACCCCCTCCTCTGGATTTTTAAATTAATTTTCAATTTATTTAAAAGATTTTTTTTTTTTTTTCAGTGATTAGTTCAAAGATTTCCAGTAATCGGAGGTGAGATCAGAAAGAGTGTAAGGTTCATGAGGTTTCTCGAACGTTTATTAATAGAACTAGGTTATTTGAATATAAAATTATATGAATATCATCTGAGACAAAAGGGGATTTTTACTCTAAATACACAATCATAGTCACATATAGAGAGAGACTTAGAGCATCCTAACGGACCTAATCTAACTTTAACTTCACCTGCTGTAATCCTAAGTTGCTTTTAATTGATCAAAGCTATATATGCCACGGTATGAAATGTCAAAAAAGGTTTGATCTTTCAGAATTGTAAATATCTCATTTCTTATAATCTTATCTATGATCACCAGTATAATCTGTTAAGAAATAATTTTTTTACAATTTTTTTTTACATGATCCAAAATACGCTCTTGACTGTTATTCATCTCATTTATATATACGACAGAGAACATTACAATATAAAAAACAAATTCGCACTATTAATGTTAGCTATCAATGTGCTTCACCAGAATACGTTTTTTTAGTTAAATATGTAACATCACGGAAAGAATATTTCCTTATGCCTCACACACCAACACTGAAACATTTTCAATAAATGATCTTAAAATATATCAAATTAGGTGTTTCCAAGTCCCAGGAGACCCAATTCCGAGGTATCGAAATATAAGCACTTATTAGCGGCTTTGTTCACTCACAATTTCAATTAATTCTATTACATACATATTACATTCGATATGACACTGCACTTTTTAGACCGCCTTATATAATCTTCGTGATCAATCTATCTTTTACACTTGATCTGGTGTGTTAACGATTATTACGAGGTTTGTTTGATCTACCCCACAGATAGATAAATCTTAAATTCATTATTCTCTAAATCTAAGCCTTCTTAACCTTAGATTATATTTTCATTTATCGCATAGCGTCAAACAAATTTGTTTTTATTATATAGTTTATATTGCCATATACCGTTTTATATAATTGTATAATAAATAAATTCATTTAAAAATAGAATAAATAATAACATAAATTAATAAATACGTAAACATAAGGAAATTTTGGAATGTTTAGGAGGGATAAGTTATTACCAAATGTTGACCTAGGCTATTTGACATACTTGTACAACTTAATTAATTTTGGAAAATATGTTTTCCAGATTTAACTGCACTTCTTAAACTATTATACAGTAGTTAAATGACTTCCCATTTTCCCCCTTCCCTCCGGCTTCCCAAAAACCCAGAAGATGGGAAGTAGGTATGAGATAATAAGAGATAGAAAAGAACTAGTGAGAGATATGCCAAAGATATTTTAGCAGCGGCATTATATGTGTGATGATATAATTGTGATATCTTCCACATCAAAGATTATTCTTTATTTATTTATAAGGAGACGCAGGCTTAACAGGAATACTAAGATCTCTATATTGATGGAATAAGACAGGGAAGGTAAAAACTCTAATTGGATCAATGCAAATTACTTCGAAATCTTAGAACCCACTATAAAATGTAAATATTTATTCTAATTGAGATTTTTAATGTCGGGTTAACAGCTCATTATTTTGAGAGCATACAGTTCATACACCATTAGGTTTCTTATATTATTATTTGATTAGTTTAATATGGATAAAATGCAGAAGGATGACTAAAGAATATTTACTATATTTGGTGATAATTAGTAATTTTGGGGATTACTTATATTCTCATTATAATGTAATGGGTGAGCGGGGACACATGTGATTACGGTGTAGTACACACTAATTTTTATCTTAAGTTCCATGTTGGATATTGTATAGGGTAGATGATTTGATAATTTAAAGTAGACAACTCTAATCTTTTATAGCAAGTAGCCCAAGAAATTGCTACTATACGTACTTCCTGCGTCCAATGTCGATATAGCAGCAACATAAGAATTGTAATTTGACTATTGTAGGGTTCTTATATCGCGACAGAAGTAAAAACGAGTTCAGATTTTTTAGTATTTAACATAAGTCTTAATTTGGACAGTACGGTATTCTAATTTTATACATTGGGACTGTGACTGGGATGGAGTCATTTTTTATCTTCACTTTTAGTCTTCATTTTTATTTCATTTTTATTTCATTAACCCAACTATTTATCTAACTGTTGGAGTTTATCTTCCACCCCATGCTTAATTGGGAAAAAGAGGGCAAGTTATAATTGTTAGCAGAGAATGTGTTTTATCATTACATCTTTTGTCGAAGAGAAATCATTTGACCTGTTGAATTCATCATCAACCAGGGTTTATAATTATTCTAGGCAGGACATATTGAGCATCCTCATCTATTACACTAGTAATTCATTTCATGGTTCTATTCTCACTATGAACTCCAGAAATATTTTCATTACTAAGTAATTCATTTATGTCTTTCACAATAGGATCAGATGCATTTAGAACACAATAGCCTTCATAATTATTAACAACTTCATTTGTACCTTGAACACTACCATTAACAGCATTCAAAAGACACAGACTTTCAGTACTACTAGTTAATTCTTTTGACTCTTTTATACTGATAACAGTGGGAACTGGTAATTCATTTAATATTGGTTTTTCCGAATTTTTCACTTTTGGTAGGGTAAATTGAGTAATTTTTTCAACAGAGTCATTTATCTCCATGGGGGTAGACTGTTTGATATTCTCCACTGATTTAGGTATTACCATGGGAGACAGGTGGTTGACCGAAGGTTCGGGTCGACAAGACTTTTTAACTATACCCAGACATTTACGAGGAGGATGGGCAGGAATTGAACGTGAACTATTACTGGAAGTATAATTATCATTTATCTCGTCCCGTTTTTGAACCTTTTCCAAGCAATTCACTCCAGGATGCGATTTCTTGCAGAACAAGCAAACTTTACTAGGACTACGACTATTTTTAGGGGAAAGCAAAGGAGTCGGACGTACTCTACATTCAGCTATCTTATGACCTTCTTGTTTGCAATAACTACAAATACCGAAGTATTTGTAGCATTCATTTATACCATGGCCCACCTTATTACAATAATCGCATACTATGTCATACCGATCAACGTTCCTACGTGGGACATATGTAAAATCAGATCTGTAGCAACCAGATGATGAATCACCATTCGATGATTGTAAATTATTCCATCTATTGAACTTCTTCCCATAATAGTATTTAACCTTATATAATTCAAGCACCTGTTCATTCTGAAGCAATGAATTTTACTCTATAAAAAAAAAAAAAAAAAAAAAAATGAGGGTGTTTCCTCACACCTCATATTATTATATATATATATATATATATATATAATATATATATATATTATATATATATATATATTATACTATATATATATATATATATATATATATATATATAAAATACTACCTCGAAAATAAGAGCTGAATGGAAAATAAAATGTGATAATGTAACGAAAATATTTTATTAGATAGTGGAGAATATATACTATATACATTTATTAGTAATATATATGATATATATTGCTTTCCTAATAATACACCCTATATAATATTTATGTCATAAATATAGAGATTATAATTATTTTTCCTATATTTATTATAGATAATAATGATAATATTATTTATTATAATTAGAATAATATCTTATACTTAGTAAGAATAATGAGATCGGGAGTACAGGTAAAGAAAAAAATTATCAAATTTTTATATTCTGATTTTGTGGCATCAATAACTGATATAGTCTTCGATCGACGTTTATTGATTTTCCAATATATTTATTACATATATATATATAATCAAATATAACTATACCTATCTCTTTATATATACTTTAGACTAATTATAATTAGTATACATATATCCCTTATATACTCATATAGGTATCTCATATATATTTTATATATACCTGCTATATATATATTATTTATACTATTTTCTTTCTCATATATATATAAGTATAAGTTATATATATATATATAATTATATATATATATATAATATAATAACTACTATATATATATAAATATTTATATTCTATATATGTATTTATTATTTTATTTATTTATTTATGTATACTATCCTTTTATAATTATTGTAAAAAAAAACTCAAAATTTTTAGATATTTGACTAACTAGTAGCCTCGTAGTCCGAAGCGGTCACGCGGTGGACGCGCATGTAATTTTCAGTACGTTTGAGCAGCGATTTTTAGGTTTATTTTACTCGAAAATTTTACTAAGATACATATTTCTTTTTCTTTCACATTTTTCCTACATAACCTTATGAACCCAAAAATAGTTAAAAAAAACTTTTAATGATAGTAAATAAATATTTTCAAATTTACTCATTTTTCTTATCGCTTACTATATAATCATCTAAAATTAATGTTAGGAGAGAGCATCACACACCTCACTTCTTAGCCATGCATGAAAGTTATTTACTAGACTGCAATTTGGGCAGTAATGCACATAATTAATATATGTCGAATTAGATATTTTTAGTAAAATTATAAAAAAAAAATCGGCAAAAATCGAGAAATTTTTTGTCCAATAATCATCATCACAAAAAAGCGGTAGCATCCAGGACCGCTTAGGACTTAAAGGGTTAAGGCTTTTCCTATTAAGAAAACTCCGACAGAAACAAACACAGATTCATAATTTACAGGGTACATTTTAATCCCATGAGGCAGATATGGCTATATAAATAGTCAGACATTTTAATTATCTAGGTCTGATATTGCAAGATAATTTTCATTTTGATTGGTACGTCTCCTTTATTGCTTCAAAATTTACTCATTATGTGGATTCATGATGATATTATGTGTGTCCCTTGAGTGAAAGTTGAAATAGACCGTTGTTAGTGTGATTAAATCTTTGCGTAGATGAGTAAGTTGTATACAAGTTGGTATGCTAAACTGATAATGCTTCTTTGTTATTTTCATTAATAATGTTACTTGAAAAAACTGATAACAATTATTACAATCGTAAGGTAGTAATGTAAAAATATTAATGAATTAACCAACTCTGAGTATGCAATTATAGTTTTGTAGAATAGATAAATCATTTAAAAGTTTAATGATAAATTTTATTTTTGTATATGTTTTAGCCCGCTCTATTAATGCTGTCATGACAACATTAATAGAAGTTGGAGCCCCTCAGTATATATTTTGCAGATTTTTCCTTTTTCTTCCATTGATGAGATGAGATGCTCCTATTCGATGAGGTTGGAGCTCCTCAGTATATATTTTGCAGATTTTTTCTTTTCTTCCATTGATGAGATGAGATGCTCCTATTCGATGATGTGGTTGCCATAAGATGGATTGTTTTCCAAAATTGTTGTTACTAATGTAAGCAGATCCCATGGTTGGTATAGTCATCGGTTGGTGAGTGTTAAATTAATCACTGTACATTTTCGACAGTCACATCGTCAATATTAGTATTAAATTAAAAATTTTCTTCGGTGAGTGGTCTGTTTGCATTATATTAAATCAAATAAAAAAATAATTTAACTGCTGATACTACATGATCGATATAATTCTGGGAAGCAAGTACGAGTATCCGTTGAAAGATTATGATAAAGTAATCAAATAATACTTTTCTGACTTCCTTTCAATTTAGGTGGATTCCTCTTGAATTAGAGTAATTTATTAAATTAACATAAAATTGATAATTAAAAATTAGGATTATGGTATATATATGATATATTTAAATGAAGAAACAACGGCATCTTTTTCACATAAAAAATGCAGATAAAAATTGAAAAATTTATAATTATTTTTAAAATTATGTAAAACGTAATTCAAGCTGAATATTAATTTATTAATCAGTTTATGTATTGATCATTTTTCAGAGATAAATATGTGATTTCAGATTTTTTCCCATTTATTTTTTTGTTATATCTATACACCAAACATATTTATATCTTTTGTTTTATTCATTTTTTAATACCTAAATGAAAATTAGTAATATGCATTTGTTGAGGTGGTAAAGGTTGCATCGATTAATGTAAATATTTTGTATCCGTAACTAGAATAAAGGGTATTTGTTTTTAGAATTACATGGACTAAGTGTAAAGAGCTGATTTTTTCCTGAGACAACTAGAGAATTGTGTAAATTAAGAGTTGAAACGCTTGATAGACTTTCGGTACGTCTCAATGATGTATTTAGATTGGATAAGCGATAAGAACTTAACGAAGGACTGTGAAATAAGAAAGAGATTAAGTAATTCAGGACGGCAAGATTATTGCTCTAAGTGGTTTTTTTGACGGTGCCATTGGCAAACTTTGAATTATAGATTGGGAATTCCAGCTATAACTGGAAAATAATACACGCAACTGGTAAGAGAAAGAATGAAAGCGAAGGTGTATCTTTTATGCATACGCTTGACTGTCAAGAGTTTATATCTTTTAACCATCAAAAGAATTAAGTTGAACTGGCGCGTCTTTCTATAGTGCATACTTCGAAAATGACCCAGTATTTTCTCCTGAATTAATGCGAAAGCATGCTATCTATAGCTATAACAAATTTGAATCCTTAGTAAGTGTTCAATACACTTGGACTGATAAACATTTAGTACGTGGCAATGCAGTCTTAGATCACTATTATGAGATATGAGGTTGATAGTCGAAATGGACTACTCAAAGATAGTCCTCATCATAAATATTTGGAAAATAAATCACTAGAAATGAAATCACCATTACTATCTGATGGTTTACATGCAAATAAGACATTTTTAGAAACTTTTATGAGCAAATATGCAGATCTTTTTTCTTATGGAAGACAATTTAGATATGGTGGACGTGGCCGTAAAACTCCTTATTATCGACAGAATCAACGTATTCCTTCAAGAATTACACCAAATCAGCAACCTAGACCTTTAATGTCCTTGAAAACCACCGATGAAATTGTAAACGAGTTTACTAACCCTTCTACGTCATATTCTTCTAATTATGTAAATAATAATAGTAGTACTAATACCTTGGTAGTTGAACAACCTGAAACCTGTAATATGTTGAAAAATTTTAATAACACTCAGTTTGTAGACCCTGTTGTATTTACTAACAGTAGTCCTAATCAATATTATAGGCAAGAGCAAGGTGCTAATCTTGTTCCTCCGCCACAAACATCTTATGGTTCATCCCAGCAAGTTTCCCAATCTTTGTCAAACTATTATCAGTTAAATCCTGTTACTAGTCAAAATACTTTGCCTTTGTATAATTCTTTTGCTGATCCTCAATGTTCCAGTTTTGGAAATGCTTCTCTTGGTCAAAATACTTTACCTTTGTATAATCCTGTTATTACTCCCCAATGTTCAAATGTTGAAATGCCCTTGGATCCTCGTATCCGTGTTATCCAAAGTACCAGTGTACGTTGGGCTATGCAGCAAATGAGTTGGGAGAATTTGTCTCCTAGACAAAGGGCTAGAATTGTCCAACAGTGGTCTCAAGTAGTAGAAGATGAACAAGCATCTTTTATAGATTTATCTTCCTTAGCCAAATCCCATTTGTTTTAATTTGTTGTTGTTCTGTTTATTTTGTAAATGCGGTCTGAGAGCTAAAACGGTTTGTGGAAATTCATGTTAAGCATCCTTTTTCCTTGATCCTCTATCTTCCCCTGTGCTTTAAAAATATAGGTGGGGGCGTAAAGTTAGTGGGGAGGGATGTAAGGGCGATTATTGTCCCGTAACTTTCCTGCAAGTAATCAAGTAAGAATGAATGTGAGAATTTATAGAGACGGTTTATATGAGGTTATTCTGAAGCCATTGTTTATACATATTTTAGTTATTACCAAGTTTAACAATTGATATGTTGCTAACTTATTTTATATCCTTCCAGTAATTAAATATTAAATGAAATAATATTAAATAATTTTAACAGTTTTTAAGATTTCCCATAGGGGTTGCTAATAGTTATTGAGTTGAAAGGACATAAATTTGCATATTAGATGTATTTGTCACTATCGCCTGAAATGCGTCCAAGCTTTAATCAGTAAAATCAATCTGAGGTTAGTATACCTAATCTGACATTCTTTGTATGGAGCAATATTGAAAAATGAAAGAATATTTACCTTTAATCTCTTAAGTATGAAAGTTACAAGTAATGATTCATTTCAGTCTCAATTCGTTGTCGATATAGAAGATTGTATCTCAAGTATTTAAATATCAGAATTTATCAAATATCAAAATTTATCAAAAACCCCTCCCCGATTCTTATAGGGTAAGTTAATATAAAAACAGTTAATTCGTTTGTAATGAGAATTTAACCTAATAATAATTATATTTAATCTAATGATTTTTTCAATTATATATATTTATTGTAAATAATTCCCCAGTAAACTGAATATATTATAGTAATTGCGTTAAATTCTTTACAGGGTGTGTTTTGAATTTTGGATTTTGGTTATATGTTTTGTTTCGAGACTCAATCATCTTTGATCATTTGGGTCTCCTGTTTTAAACTGTTTTGGTCATCTTTTTTTTGATCTTCGATTTCGATCTCAATCATTTAGTGTTGCGTATTTATGAACCTTTGTTTTTAATACTCGTCTTAAATGTTATGCTTAGGTTCTGATTAAAATGGTACTTTGTCTCTGATAATTAAAAGTTAATATTTATGGAAATCTCTGAAAGTGTAAATGGTTGTTAGTGGGATTATACTGAATCTTGGATTATAGAATAATTAATAACCCTAGAGCTCTCACGACCCAGCTCTGTGATTTGTTCGTTTTTACTTAAACGCAGTAATTTCTTTAATCTTGTAAACTTTTTTTTTTATTTTTTTTCTTATTCTTTGTCTTATTTGATTTCTTTTTTCTTTTTTTTTTTTTTTTTTTTTTTTTTTTTTCCGATTTTTTTTCTATTTTTTCACTTTTTCCTTTGTGAAATACTCCGTGATTTAGGAGTGTAAATATTAGATTCACGCGAATTACTTATAACTCCTCTCTGTACTATACTTTTTGGTATTAAGAATAATTTTCTTATTAATCTACTAAAAGCCACCTAGTATTATAAGGTTTATATATATGAAATCAACTTATAATAGTATTCTAGTTATCTCGTTGTTTCAAGAGATCTATTCCGTAAATCGTAGTACTTAAGTTGAATACAAATTGTAGTATTAAAATTCTTTAATCTGAATTTTGACAATGTATCTGGAGTCATAATATTTATTATTCTTGATTAGTGTTTAATACACTCTTTAATTTTAAAAAGGAAAACATTGTAATATATTTTTTTGTATATTACACAGTCACGTGGTAAAAGTGAGCTATCTAGTCAATATAGGTTTGGTTAATTTTATTCTAATTTTTTTAAAAAATTACAAACGAAGCTTTAATTCTTCTATTCGTCAATTAAAAACATAATTAAGTACATTCTTAAAGTTAAATCGATCCAACCTTAGCAGAACCTAATCATCACGAAACGTGCGATATTAAGTTGGCTTGAACTGCGTCACCTACATCTCAGACGTTCCTACCAGTGCGATGATAGAACTCTTACCGTGAGCTTTTGCAAAAGCCTATAGTTTCTCAGTGTGTCCAGATTATGTTGGATATTCATATTGAAGATACTCCATGCTTACTTTAAGGTTTGACTTTTGAGGTGAACTATTATTTATATCTCAATTCGTAGTTTTTTGTATCCTGTCTTATTTATCAACTCTGGATTGAACGTTATCAGTCTTCTTGGAACCCGCGTTCTACCCTTCACTGTTTATTTATCTTTTGAAGATATTCTTCTTGATTTTATGCCTGGTGTTCACTCTTGTCAAACCATTACCGTATTAAACATAATATTATATATATAGTAAGTATTAATATTAATATTATATATATAATTAATTTCTACTATATATATATATATAATATTATAATATGTAAGTTACTATTTAGGATATAATGTATTTTATATATATTACATATAATAACATATAATATTGCTATAATAACGTAATATACTCGTACATATACATACTATAACACCTAGATTATATTAATAAAATATTGTCATACCATATAATACTAACCATATATACTGATATCATATATATACTCATATATTTATAATATATATTCAAATAACATATATTCTTTTTTATGCTATATACTAATTACTATATATATATATTATATATATAGTTAATATATACACATATTATATCTATAACATTTCACAATAATAAACTTTTATATTATAGTTATTCGTTATAATTAACAATAATATATAAATATATATATATACATATATATATATATTATAAATTATTATATATATTAAAATTATGTAATATATATATAATATTATATAATATTCTATATTAAAATATAATATAATATTAATCTATATATTATATATATATATATATATAATATATATATATATTATATATACTAATACTATATATTAATATATATATATAAGTTTATATTTAATAATATTATATTATAGTATTATGAATAATATTATTAAAATATTTAAAATTAATACTATATATACTTTAATAATATATATAATCGTTAATATATACTATAATATATATATTATATATTATTAATATAATATCTAAATCTAGATTTATATATAATATTATTATATTATTAAATTAATTATATTAAAATTATAATATATTATATATTTATATATATATATTTAATTATATATATTAATATATATATATATATAAGTAAATATATAATTATATTATATTCTAAAATATATTATTAAATGATATACATTTTTTACTAGTGTATAAGTTAGCATAAATTAGTAATAAAAAATAGTAATTCATTAATTTGCATAATATGAGTAATTATTTTAAAAATAGTGATCGAGTGGGTATTCATGATCAACACATGCATTAATATTGCACTGCATGCCAACATTTGCGGAACCAAATATATCGCACTGCAAATATGACTACATTACATCACGCAAATAATATAATCTAATCAAGTCATACGTCACATAAGATGCATATAAATAATAATACATATATAACAACCAATAAATAATTAATAATAATAATATAATATAACCGCATACACTTCAAAATGAAGTAAATATACAATCAGAGTATCATACTCACGCATATATCGCGCATTAATACGCCCGCAGCAAAAACTGCTCTTTTAGTCGAGAAAATATGATAGTATAGAGAGAAAATAAAGTATCTCAATAATAATTAGATATATTATATAATCATTATGATTAATAAAATTGCAATAAATAAATAAAATATAAAATTATTATTTGTCATCTTTATCATGGAGTTTATATATATTGAGAAATAAATAAATTGATAATAATATAGTAATTATGACTAAATTATAATGTATAAATATTAATAATAATAAATATATTAGTTATGCTTTTTATTAAAAAATTTAAGTAAAAATTTACTAGGGTGAGTAGAAATATACTAGCAATTCCGGAGCAAAGATATTGAACAACTGTCTATTGATATAAAGTATATAGAAAATATATATAATTAAGTATAAATATAAATATAGTAATAATAAATATATTAATTTATATATAGATATATAGTAATTATATATATATAGATAGTATATATGTATTAATATTATGTATATATATATCTACTACTCATATAAAACTACTAATCAACTACATATATTAATTTAAACTAGTAATATATATAGTAATCACATAAAGGAATTTAACAGATTTGCTTAATGTCCAGCAAAATATATTAGTGCATTAACCTGACTGTTAATAATACTAAAGACCTTTCAATATTTCACGTGCAATTAGCATTGCTTCATGGTATATATATTATAAATACTATAATATATATATTATATATATTAATATATATATATATATATAGTATATTAAATTAATATATATTATATATAATATATATAATATATATATATATATATAATAATATATATTATATATAATATATTATAATATATAATTAATAATACATATTATTATATATATTATATTATTGAACAGTTCTATGAGTAGCGACTAGTAGGCTAGTACAAACCCGTCCTTTACTCTTATTATATAGTGTCAGAGCCAAGTCACCTGTGGAAACAAGTACAACTAAAAACGGTACATGGGAGCGCAAAAGTACGAGTAAACGCGCTCATAAAGTGTAGAGGCTGAGATGAGAGAAAGACATCAGACTAACACGTGAAGTGGTAAGAAACTCTCTGAGTGAAAAATGAACGCGATAGCAAGTTAGAGAAAATGTGGTCATATATGAAATTGAGAGCAAGATAACGTATCAAGTATGCACATCTGGCAAAGGAGTAGGAGGCTATTACCTATATAATATTACAAAAAGAGACAAAATGGAGAAACATTAGGTTGTTAATAGAATGATCCACCCAGTACGAGAAAAAATTTACAGGAGAAGAGAGAGTAGAAGAAAATAGAGATAAACATAGTGTGAGAGATGTAGTCTGTTCGAAAACATGACGGATGAGATGGCACGGGGTCGAGTCGGAAGGCGAGGAGAGTAGCGGGAGCTATAGAAAACGATATCTAGGGATGTATAGTAGGAGGAGCAGAGGTAGATAGGTAAGAAGTAGTAATATTTGAGGAGGTGCGATTAAGGTGAAAATGAACGAAGCGGAAAAACATCCTGTTGTAGGTATGGGATTAATTATAAAATATTATAAACTGCTTGAGGAATGGATATTAGAGAGATAAGGCTGAAATATTAAGCCTGGATGCTGAGATTTCAGAAGCAGGTGTTGGGTATGAGAGGTATAAGAGTGTCTAGGGTAATTTATTTACCTGAGTCATTTTATTGCCTCTTCCCTCAATATTTATAAAGGTATAATATTATAGTGGGACCTCACAAGGAGATTTATGTTAAATAATTTAAGTATTAGAAGGAATCTCACACTAATAGGATCAATATATATGGCGAAGTATTATAATGTAAATAAATTAATAATATGTGAGAATTTTATGAAAAAGGAAAATTGGGTGAAGCAATATAAAGATAAAGAAGCTAAGAATATTTTGGTGAAGAATGAGGTCAGTAATGATGGTAAACGCCATTTAGAGTGGTACGAAATATACTAACAGATTTAAGTGGTATTTGCATTGAAATGATATTGGAGTTACATGTCACCCAAAGAATAGGGAGTGATTATACAAAATATAGAAGGCATGATGTAGTGTGCGGCCCTTCGGAGTGGAGACTTGAAGAGAAGTGAGAAGACAGTTAACATGATATGTATGTAACGAGCTTAGAGAGAAATATACTGTCGCGAAATGTCCTGGTAGCCCTATTGAGGCACTTTATCGCAAGACTAGTGAATAGGTTAGAATAACTAGATAAATAGGCTAAGTATAATTAAAAAAGTTATAACAATATATTAGAAAGATTAAAATATAATATAGTAAATGTATAATAAACTAAGGTAATTAATTAAAATCTAAGGATAATTATGGAGTTATTAGTTTTGAGTGCTAAAACTGGATAGTATAAGGTGCAACAGTGGATGGTGTGTGTATTTTCGCACGATACTGTTTATAGCGGTAATTTGGACAGTATCAAGTCATAAAAGAGGTAGTTATCATAAGGAGAGTTTTAGGAGGAGTTGACGTGATAACATCATTAGGTAATATATAATTATTAATCCAAGCAGATGAATTGTGAGCGTGTATGGAGTGGAGATGGTGAGAGGTGATACGCAAATTGCGATGATGAATGTCTCCGCAAGAAAAGACTGAGATAAGTAAACATGGATTGTATCAATATTAATTGTGGAGTAAAATCAAGATAATACATTTAGTATATGTAAAGCACGTTGAATGGAGTAAGTGAATGAAGTGTGATGGGGAGGTTGGGGAGAAAGGCAGCACCAGAATATTAGAGAAAAATGTTAAAATAATTGTGGGAGATATAAATAAAATAATATTCTAGGAAGCGGTTTTAGACAGCTTAAAAGCAACCAAAACAGTTAAAGTGAGAGTATAAAGTAGAGTGAGTGCTAATTAGAAATATTATAGAGTATAGTGATATGATAGCGTAATATAGAGTAACTGATAAATATGAGACTCAGTATTATAATTTTTACCTCTATAACTTGTGTAATATTAGATTATATATATTAAAATATTTCAATAGAATCGTGAAGAGACGCATTATTATTAAAAACGAAAAAGTTGTTTATCTGCCACACTCTCTGGAGTGATTCAAGTTAGTAAGTTGGGGGCGGTAACATGAGAGAAAATAAGGAGCGAGGGAGAGAGATGAGAGTTAAGAGTTCAGTCACATCGGCGTGATGAGTATTGAAACCGAGTGTTGACGAGTGTACATTTGATTGTATATATCGTAGATAGAGACATAAGTGAGAAGCTAGACTCAGTGGTATGGAGGGAGGTCGTGAACACCAATGAGTGAATAATAGCTGGTCGTAGCCAGAGCGTGAGACGTGTGGGACACCTAGGGAAAGAATACACGGGGAAGAGAGGAGGACGTTGACATGCAGAATAAGGAGTAGAGATTGGTGGATGAATGAGAAAGAAATAAGAAACCAAGAGAGAGAAATATCCGAGAGACTAGAATAGAGGATGGAGAAAGACAAACCAGTAAGAAATGAATTCATTTATTGAAAACATACCTAGATGACTTCATATTATTTTGGATTAGTATGCTAGATGCTGTTACTCGCATCAAGTCCGAGATGGATTACAAATTTATAAAGAAGAATATGGTGAAATAATAAGCGGAGGTTTGAACCTCAATACATTAAGACAAGGACTCGTAAAAACCTAGATCTGGAGAGAAGAGAATAGTAAAGATCAGTAAATTTATATATATAATAATATAAAATTAATTATATATAACAATTATAAAAATATATATATATTAAAATAAAAATAATAATGATAATTTGTGAACGGAAACGTTAACTAAAATTTATTATTATTTAAAATATAAAATGTAATTTTAATATTAAAATAAATTATAGTTTACTTTTTTAATATATAAGTGAGGTATAATTTTATAATATATATATAAAATTAATAAAGATTTAATGTATATTTGAGATTAATAAATAACTATATATTATTATTAATATATAAATATATATATATATATTACTATATATTATAATATAATTATATATATATTAACTTATAATTTTTATAATACAAAACATTTTACAATAAAGAGTATATCAATCCGCCAAATTATACCGCATACTACTACATTATATCACTGCAATATCCGTCATATCATACTCTAATATCCGCATATGATCCCTGACATAACCGCATTCATAGTACTCACAATATACCTCATTACCATCTATCATATAAGAGTATCCGAATTATACCTTAGCAATCTACGCATCCGACATACTAGTCAAAATTAAGTATTGATACACTAATCCTGGATTATCCCAATCACTTAAATGTATATATATATATATATTATATAGTATATATATGTATTAAATAATAATATTAATATATAATATATTAAATATATATCTATATATATATATTATATTATATATATATATAATATAAATATATATATTTATATATATATATATACTATATATAGTATATATATTATATATATATATATATATAAAATTTGATATATATTATTTAATATATATTTATTAGTATTGGTATATATTATAATATATTTTGGGAGTTTTTAAAACTCACCTAAAAAGCTTGAATGTATGATTATGTAATTAATAAAGCCTCAATTATATATTAAGTATATATTATAGAAAATGTATTGATAAATATATTATTATATACATAAATAAAAGTTATTATATATATAATTATTAGTATAAGTTATATAATTGATAGATTATAATTATCTATTTTTGATACCCTGAATTATTAGGAAATAATAACTAATTTGATAATATTTTTAGTCATTTTTAATACATGAATTTTGGGAACCATAATATGATATTTATATATGATAATTAATAAGATAATTATTGACTTTATCTTATATAAATAATACTATCGACTAAGTATACGGTAGGAATGTACAACTGAGTGATATATAATAGCACTAGGTATAGTAGTACTATGAGGGAGTCTACTGTAAGCCCTAGGTAAAGTATCAAATATCATACGTAAATAGTTTCAAAGAAGAAATGGGAATAGAATATATTGTATAAAAATATTTATATATAATTATATGTATAGGCAAATACGATATTATATATATATATATAAAGTAAACTATTCACTAATAGGTCACTACTTTATAAATTATATAAATAAAAAATAAATATAAATATAAGTATCCGCTATATTAGTCATCTATAGTGCATATTATATTAATATCATATGATGATTACAAATATAATAGTCTATAAGTAGTCATATATATTAGTAATATTTAATGACAGTAATTAAAAGTAATATTATTACTTTATGCTCACTTTAATTTAATCTAATTTATATATATATATATTATATAACTAGTTCAGTAGTTCTAGTTGTTATATTAATAATGTATTTATTTTGACCGCATGCATTGAATATATATTAATATTAATAGTCCTTACTTAATTAGTTATTATAATGTTATCTCAGTATTAGCTTATATATTATATATTATTTTATTAACGTTATGTATTTTTTATTTTATTTTATTTATATTATTTTATTATATTATTTTTATTTTTACAAAAGTATTTATATATATACTACTTTACATAAATATATGATATTGATATATATATTATATATGATATATATATATATATAAATATATATATATATATATATAAAAATCATATAACACCACACGGTAGTTACAAGCTACTAATTTATACTTTTTTAAATTTTTTATAAATATGATATACGACTATAGTGACTTTGTGAGAAAAGTTCTGACATATCAATTTTCCTATTGGAAATTATAAGTAATTATTTATTATAATATTTGAAAGTATTTTGCATAAGTAAAGTGATATATATATTATTCTATAATATTATATATTATATTTACAGTAAATATTCAAATAATACTATAATTAATATAATAAATATACTTATATTTTTTCTCAATCTATATTTAATAGGTTGTCTATTTATTAAATAATATTCGCTAACTATATTTAATCATAATATATATAAACTCAATTCCATATGCCAAGGAATATCTATTATTTACGTAAATATGATTATAATATATTAATTAATATATGTATATATATTAATTATATATATAATTATATCATATATATATTTACATAAATATAATATATTTATATTATTAATATATTAATAATTAATATATATATTAATACTATATATATAACTATATATGATAATATATATATAATATAATATAATATATAATTTAAATAATACATTAATTATAAATATAAATATATTATAATTAATAATATCTTATTATATATTTAATTATATATTTATATATTATATTATATAATAATATAATATATATTAATATTCTACATAACATATAATTAATATTTATTATTTTTTATTATATATATAATTATATAATATTATTAACTTAATATTTTAATAAATTATATATATATCTATATATTAATATATATATATATATATATTAATCATATATATATAATTAATATTATATATATATTTATATAATATTATATAATATTATTATATTTTATATAATATATATTATAAAATATATTTATATATAATATATATATGATATATATTATATATATTAATATAATATATAATTATAATAATATAATATATTATTATCTAAAATATATTTATATATATTATTAATAATTATATAATAAATATTATATATATATTATTAAATTATATATATAATATTAATATATATATATTATATGATTAATAATTAATATATTCTAATATATATATTAGATTATATTATATATATCAGGAATTATAATATAATATATATATATATATAGTATATATTATAATTATATATATATTATTAATATAATTATTACTAATCTGTTTATTATGATATTTTATATAATATATATATATATATAATATATATTTATATATATTTTAATGATATCTATCTATAATTACTTAAATACAACTTTAGATGTTAATTTAGTATAAATATTCTTAAATAATTAATCTTAGGTTATTAATATATATATATATTATATATATATTATATATATTAATAATAATTAAATATATTATTTACGGACCTAACAGCGCGAGTATTTATATTTCTATAATTATATATAAATTTTATTATTAATATGGTATATATACTACTATTATAGTACTGCTACTATTACGGTATTATCATTACTATTATTTAGCACTAATTATTTTTTTCATTTATTCCTATTGTACTTAACAAATTTAGATCTAACATTCGTATTATATTACACTTGGTATATTTTTCTATACTACTACACATACTATCTTTAATTCTGCAAATTTTGACCCATTTATTATTTTAATATAATTTACATATAAAAAATATATATTAATATAATATAATAATATTGATATATAATAAAATTATTAATATTATAGATATATATATATATTATCTATATATATCTATTATATTATATTAATGTTATATATATTATATTAAATATATAAATATATTAATCTATATATATATTAATTATAATTTACATATATATAAAAATATAATAGTAACGTAAGTAATATATAGATTCAGTCTTACTAATCGAGTGTAAGCGATTGTTATGCACATTCCTTGAATGGTTTGTTTAAACCGTCATTCGTTCAGGCTCGATGGATATTAATAGAGAGAGGGTCATATACTATTTATGAGTGTAACACACAAAAATTACCGGGTTAAGTTACCATTTTCTAGTTTTGAACGAAAGAAGTGAGTGTTTAATATTAAGCTGTGAGCATTTTGATAGAGTAAGAAAGAGTCAAAACAAATGAGTAATTCAAACTAAAATAAACAGCGATGCCTATAAACTGTAAGTAGAATGATGTAGCGTACCACGGTCATACAAGGTGAGCAAATAACCTGCGGAAAAGGCAGAAGATCATGAGTTTAATGGACCGCACCAAAAATGTCTACTCTAATACACGTAGCAAGGGTGGTTAGGTGTAAACTGGAATGACTACATGGACGTGAGTGAACTCAATTTGTCATAAGAAAATGACGGGCACGGAAAAGAATGCAACAGTAATTTTTATATATTAAATTTAAAACATTATAAATAAGGAGAAAAAAAATAAAGTGTAAAATGTTAAAACATGAAAAAAAAAAAAACTGCAGATTTAAAAATCAAAATTTATATACATATTATTTTGAAACTGAGTGGAGAATTAATATTTTTCCAAGGAATAGAGGAAGTTGTCAAAATCATTACGAAAGAAATTAATACTAATTGATTTTTGATAAGTGGGAAACGCTGTATATCGCCACGTCCATCTATTATATTGATAACAACAAATAGATTAGATGTTATTAGTTCTGAAGTGTTATTCTAGATGGTAGGCATAAGAGCACCCAATTGATAATGGCAAAAAATCCACCAAGTACATACCCCCTCTGCATAACGCTCCCCCCTTAACACCGCAGGATCATATATATATATATATATTATATATATATAATATTTTAATATGTAGTTATATTATTATTATATTATAGATAATATAATATATAATTATGGGTTTACGCATGCGACTAAATTATAACATCGTAACACAACTCTTTTTAATTCAATCTACATTTTTAGGGTAGATGTATGTTATTAGTAGTATATATTTATATATATCTATAATAAAGTGGACTATCACACATGCTCCCCAGAAGGGCTTCATTCTGGGGCACGGGGTTGTCATTGGTGTCGGGCGATAGCATCTGTCTACTTCCACCCAATCGGCCCGAAAGACGTCTTAACCCCTCCAGAGCACTCTAAGATAAAATCAATTCTCTGCTCGCGGCGCAATGGGTTTCCCGACCGCTCGTTCTCGAGTAAACCTTCTCAGGACAGGGTTTTCTCGCTTTCAGAAGAACACGCAATCTTCTTCCCCAGGCGCAAGTAAAATTTCCAGCTGGAATTCATACGGTCTGGTCACGAGAAGGAGTAAAAATAACAACGCAACCACATGGTTGTAAAGTGCTCCAGGGTGAAGTCTATAGCTAGCACCCTGTCGCACTATAACACCATTGCGAAAGAAAATCTTTCATATGTCCATTGATGACCGTAGGAAACAACCAAATATATATATTATTTATACTATATCATTTATATATAATAATACTATGTATATATAATATTATGATATATATATAGTATATATATATATATAGTACTAAATTATATAATATGATATATAATATTAAATATTATTATTATAGTAGACAAACATTTTTTTTGGTGGTAATAATAAATTAAGAAACTTCATAAATTTACAGATCAGATTATAGTATAATTGTAATGCAGGTAAATATTTGTCTACAAAAAGATGTTATCATTTTCGTCAGAAATAAAACCAGCATTATTCTGTAGAGTATTAAAAGATAAGATATAACAAATAATACAGACTAGTCATTTTCTATATATAGTGCGCAATGCACTTCTTATATATATAATGATAGTATTATACAATAATTCTATAATATCGTATATATTAATATAATAAGTACGTTATTAATATATATATATAGTTATATTATATATATATATATATATAAAATAATTTAATATATATATTATATTTGGATAATGAAGTGATATATAATATAAATAAGAATAAATATATGAATAATAATAATAATAATAATAATAATAATAATAATAATATATAGATAAATATATAATAATAATAATAATAATAATATAATCAATAATATAAAATAATAATAATAATAATGATAATAATAATTGAATAGAAGAAGAAGGAAAGAAGGAAGGAAGAAAGAAGAAGAATGAAGAAGAAGAAGAAGAAGAAGAAGAAGAAGAAAAAAGTGAGAAGAAAAGAAGAGAAGAAGAAGAGAAGAAAGAAGAGAGAAGAAGAAGAAAGAAGTGAAGAAGAAGAAGAAGACAGAAGAAGTAAGAAGAAGAAGAAGAAGAAGAAGAAGAAGAGAAAGAAGAAGACAACAACAAACAACAACAAACAACAACAACAACAACAACAACAAAACAACAAACACCAACGAAACATTATTAAAAATATGTTAAATTATTTTATTATATATGATCGCACGATACAACAGGTACACTCACAACAACATATATAAATTTATATATATATATATATATATATTATAAGGTATATATATATATATATATATATATAGTATATTTGATAAAACTAATTGTGTGTGTGTTGTGTGTGTTGTGTGTGGTGTGTTGTGTGGTGTGTGTGTGGTTGGTGTGTGTGTTGTTGTGTGTTGTGTGTGTGTGTGCTGTGTGTGTGTGTTTTGTGTGTGTGTTTGTGTGTTGTTGTGTACGTGTGTAGTGTGTTCGTTGTGTGTGCTGTGTGTGGTGTTGTTGTGTGATATTCTTATTCAAATTGAAATTGGTTTCCTTTAATCCCTTTTTCTCATTAAAGAGAAGCGCATTGTACTCAATCTAAACGAAACTCATATTTCAGACAGAATTACATTATCAGCTGTCTCACGAATTCAGTACAAATTATCATTTAGTAGAGATAAACCATAACAAACCTTATATAATGTACTCTTGTTGATATAGTATATAGAATATATATAATATATATTTAGTATTATATATATTATAAATATAATTTATATTAATATTAATATATATAATTATATTATATATATATTTATATTATTATATTAATATTATAATTATTTTATTATTAATATATAATATTATAGATATATTTAATAATATATAATATATTATAATATATATATTATATAATTATATATATAATATATATATATATATATATATTAAATAATAATATATATATATATAATAATAGTTAAATATAATATAATAAAAATATAATTAGTTTCTTTGTATTACTAAGCCACTATTGTTCTTTGTCGCAGCACTAAAATTTTTTTAAAAAAACGTAGTGCTTGCTATGATGGTGATTTCAATTATCGTGTAAACGTGAATTGTGAATATCCACTAATACAATTTAACACCTCCAAATCGTGTATAGTGTATCAATTAACATTAAAGCACTCCCACCGAGAGCAAGATGATGTCATAGTATTGGTTCTGGTGACCAATGTTTCTAACATCGTTCTCATGACTAAATTCATAGCGATAAGTTTTTATGTCTGCTTAACTTCACTGTGGACTTGTTTAGATACTTCACAAACGTGGTTTAGTTGTAATAACATAAGACCGGCACCAATAACAAAATTCTAAGTTTCGTTGGTAATGGGCTCACCTCGCTCCCCTAATGCGACAACACCAGATTTTTTCCCTATCAATTCTAACTGACAGAGAGTTATCCTATGTCATGAGAAAAAACTCTCTCCTTAATATCAATCAGGGATAACGAGGGCAGCCAAATTCAATCATCACAAAATTTGACATTAACTTTGTGTCCTGTAATGCCTAATTATGCAATAACCATTAAAACAAGTTTTTAAGAAGGTGTTAAAACCACGGCCATAGATGATATAGTAGTGCAGAGGAAAAAAAATTTGGTGCTAACAAATCAAAATTGAAAAAGAGGGGGGGGAAATAACTATCATCAAATTTGGAATTTTTTGGCCTCCTTTAGCGGGCCTTTAATACTTAACCACTAAAAACGGTTTTGAGGCGCGCCAAACTTGTCATAATGGAATTTTGTCATATTTAACTGCATAATGCGGAATCAACAAATGACGGCAAGCGTTAGAAATATATATAGTATATATAGTATACTATATATATAGTATAAATATATATATAATATTATATATATATTATATATTATTTTTATAATATTATATATATATATATATATATAAATATATAAATATATATATTATAATATTTTATATATAATTATATATTATTAATAATATATATATAATATATATATATAATATAATATATATATATATATATATTAAATATATTATTATATATTTATATAATATATTATAATATTATATATTAATAATATATATTAATAATATATATATATATATTATAATCATATAAATATATATATATATATATATTATAGTATATATATATACATATATTATATATATATATATATAATAATTTATATAATATATATATATATATTTATATATTTATGTAATATAAATATTATATCCGTTATCAAGAAAAGATTTGTTTTAGAACTAAGTTAGGAATCTCGGGGCATTTTATAAGGGGTTGTTCTTCGAAGAATTCAGTAACACTTTACGTCTTATTTTTATCTATTTAGAGGTTTGTATGGGAGAAAACCCCAATCGGCTGTAATATCGGATATATATATATTATTATAATATATATATTATATATATATTATATAATATATATATATATTATATATATATAAATATATATAATATATAATATATATATTATATTATATATTATATATATATATGTAAGAAGAAGAGAAGAAGAGAGGGAGAGAGAGGAGAGATGAGAGAGAGAGAAGTTTTTAGTGTGGTGGTGTGTTGGTGTGTGCTTTTGGGTGTGTGTGTGGTGTGTTTGTGTGCCGGTGACTTGTCAAGGAAGAGTGATAATGAATGTTTACTGAGTAGCGTAAACGTGTTTTATTATATACATAAAATACAGAAGTTCTTTCTTCTCTTCATGAAGAAAAATAAGTTGTAAATATGTATTTGTAGTTATTTTTTAAAAATGTTATAAACATTTGTTCCTCTTCAAGTCACGGTTTCTTTGTTTTTAAAGTGTTTTTTTTTTAAAAACACCTTTAAATAACAAAACAAAAAATATTGTTTTTTTTTTTCCTTCGGGGTTTTGGTATAAACTTCTACGATGCACTACACAAGTGCTGAACAATCTTTGATGTTGCTCGCTTTTAATTCTTGTTGTATGATTAAATAATAAATCAGTTTATGCATGAAATTAGTTTGTTTTTGTAGATCGATTATATACGATATTTTAGGCTATTTCAATTTGAGTCATATAATAATATAATATATATATAAATATCTATATATGATATTATATTAATTTATATATTATATTATATAAATATATATTATATATATAATATAATATATATATATTTATATTATATTATTTTATAATTTAATAATATATATATATTTATTTATATATATATATATATATTATAATATATATTATATTTATATATAATATATATATATATATTTATTATATATAATATATTATATTATAATATCTTATTATATAATAATAATAAAATAATAATAAATATAATAATAATAATATATAATATAAGAAATTGAAGTAACAGAGAATGATATAATAAATAATAATAAATAACTAATATATAATCACTTTTCAGGACAAAGTTTGCTATTAACTGTTCGGATTAGGAAAAAAAAAAATATAATTTTTTTAAATGTTGTATTCTAACTAATTGTAAAACAAATAAACATATAATGGAGTAGATTGCTACCGCTATCATGTCTTGCTTGTGATTGGAAATGTTATGAAGAAATTTAAAAATGTTGCTAAGATTATGCAAGTCGGCCCAATTTTTTTTTTTTAATTTTTTTTAAATTACTGGATATTAAGACATTAAGGTCGCATAATGCCGTGTTTAAAAATAAATTATATTTTTATATCTTGAAAATTCAATTCCTATATACACAATTAACCATATGTAAAAAAAATAAATAAAATATAACATTAAAATATATATATTATATTATATATTTATTATATATTAATATTAAAATATTAAACATATTATCATCATACTGAATATATAAAAATCTTCTAAAAAACAAAAATAATCTATATTAAATTGGTTTTATTTAGTATTAGATACATATTATAATAATTAATTCTTCTTTTGGCGGGGGGGGGGGGGGCGGGGGAGCCCCGAATATTTATATTTTAATGTTCATATTAAAAATATTTGATAAGTATTCTTGACTTTATATTTAGGCCTAATAATTTATTTATCCTAATTACTCTATTCTTATCGTTATCAATATATATAATATATATATAATAATTATATATATATTATTAATATATATATATAGTATATATATATATATATATATATATAATCTATATTAAATATTATAATAAATTAATATATAAGTATGATATATATATATATTTATATTATTATAATATATATATATATATTGTATTATACATATAATTATAATAGTTTATATATTATATATAATATATTTATATATATATATATTATATATATAATATATTATATATATAATTATAATATTGTATTTATTGTATAAATTATATATGATATATATAATATATATATAGTATATATTATTCTATATATATTTATAACATTATATATATATATTATATATATATATCATAGAGAGAGATGAGAGAGGAGAGAGAGAGAGAAGAGGAGGAGAGAGAGAAGAGAGAGATGAGAAAGAAGAGGAGAGCGAGAAGGGGAGAGAGAGAGGAAGATATATATCACTTTCCGTTTGATTTATTTAGTTAATTGTTATTGATTTGACGTATTTACTCTCTTTAACTTATTAATAATAAATAATAATATGAATAATAATATTAATAATAATAATAATAATAATAATAATAAATATATAATAAATAGTAATAAATAATAATAATCATATCTATCGGTAACATAATGCTGACAATAAAAGCTCTATTATTAATCATTCTTGTCCTCGGCTTTCTTTTGTTTTTTTTCTTTATTACATAGAAATATATTACGATATATAAACATACATACAACACTTTCTCACACATACAACACATGAAATATTTCCCGATTGAAACTTGATTCAATTTTGTCTGTTATTATGATAGGATAAGTGAGACTCAACAGTTTCTATAAATTATTTTATTATATATATGTATATATAATAAGTTTATATATATATATATATTATATAGTATATTATATATTATAATATATATTTTATATCATTAATTTATATATATAATTAGCTAAATTACCTGGTAACTTTTTACTACTCGGGCCCTCTCTCTCCATATATATTTATATATTATATATTTATATATATTGTATTATTTATATATAATATATATATATAGATATATAATATATATATATTATATAATATATATATATATATTGATAAAACTACCAAATTATTCACATCAGATATTTGATTTATTTCTGTTGACATTGATGTTAACTTAAAATTATACTCCAATTTGGCATAATATGAGTTTTTCTTTTTCAATTTTCGGATATTGAATTTAAATATAACTATTTTTATACAAAGTGCATCTAAAGTAACAATAAATGTTTATTTTTTTAAATGATTTTTTAAATAAATAACGAATGTTTTATTAGAATTTATAAAGGGAAAACTACTTGTACAAAAATATTTATAAATTAAGAATATGTAATATGTATACCTGTCTTCATATTTTCTGTGGCTATTTCGTCGGTAGCAAGCCCCCGAGCTGCCATGTTTTTAGTAGTTGATTGATAAATATACATTATAAGTGAAAATCTTTACGCTTTTTTTTTTCAAAAAATTTCTACAGTAGAATCTTGTTTGTTTATGGTGATAAGTAATACATTTTTTCATGTGTTCAAACTTTTCTTCGCAAAAAATAAGAGAATTTTATCGTACTTAATAAATTTGTAATGAAGATCGCAGTCGTTACTATAATGATATACTGGTGCTAAGCCCGGAGCAGCCCGAGCAGGCCCGACAAAAAGCCCGAGCAAGCCCCGAGTGTAGGAAGCCCGCCGCCGTCTCTGAGTTATATATAAATAATATATTATATATATATATATTAATATATATATATATATATATATTTGAATATATCTTATTTATATATATTTATAATTAATATATATATATTTATTATTTATATAATATATATATATATATATATATATATATATTTGAAAATTCAGAAGCTAGAAGGGGAGGGGGGGATTTTAAAATGTATTATGGTTTTTAATTTGGTGAAAATTTGTTCTAATAGAATAATATTCCATGATAAATTATTTTGGGGATTCTAAAACATCAAAACTCCGTGACTGCACTGTTTCATGTAATATTAAGCGAAATTTCCATTAAACCTAGAAACATGAAAATCTTGAAATATTAATTTGCCCAATTAAGAGTTTCCATAATAAGAAAACTTATTATATAACAAATTACTGCAAATATTTATGTTGAAAAACAACAAAAATATTTCAAAATACAAAAATACAAAACACATCTTAAGAGACCCAGTAAACGGTTGAAATAGAAATTTTAGAGAAATTTTATTTGCGAACAAGGGTTTTAAACTGCTTTATATAAATAATCATAACTAATAATAAAATCATTATGTTTTTGCTTACACACAGATCACATAGATACAACACTGTATCTTACATATATCCCGAAGGAATCAACAATATATATATTATATTATATAATAATTTATATTATATATATTATATATAATATTATATAATATATATATATATATCATATATATATATATATTATATATAGTATATATATATATAAAGCTATTTCGTTAGATCTTTTATAATAGTGGAATATTAATTAAAATTTTGTATTTTTTCCTTAAATTAAAAAAGGTTTTTTTTTAAGGCAAGAAAAGCCATATAAGAATACGTTGGCGAATCCGCTCTTTCAATAAGGTTGTATACGAAAGCTAATATCAGAATATAAAGTTAAAATCTATGTAACCTTAACGTAACTCAACATAACCTACTTAACAAAATGCTTAATTATGTAAATTAAATTTTTTAATTGTCATAAGTTATTTTAACGAAAATCGTAAAAAAACAAACAAAAAAAAAAAAAAAAACCAACCAGGACTTGCGCGTAACCATCGAATTGTACTATTTTGGTTCGATTAATAACAAAGCAAAACTAAAAAAACCAAATTTTTTTA
>JABUQX010077780.1:0-12500 GCA_015478945.1 Trachelipus rathkii
ATATTTCCAGAACCAAAAAACAAATAGTACCATAAATATACCTTATTATACATTAAGCGTGAATAAACTGCCGATATTAACAATCTCAAGCTAATATAGACAAACTGATAGGTCAACAGCGCATCATACAGAGGTGTTTGGCAACACTGGAAGTCAAATATAATTATTATTATTATTTATTATTACGTTGTTTATTATTATTATTATTATTATTATTATTATTATTATTATTATTTATTATTATTATTATTATTATTATTATTATTATTATTATTATTATATATTATTATTATTATTATTATTATTATTATTATTATTATTATTATTATTATTATTATTATTATTATTATTATTATTATTATTATTATTATTATTATTATTAGCCCTTTGGGCTGTGTCCTTATGTAACTACACCCCCTTCGGGTACCCCCAAGATGGGCTTCATGCATCTCCGGGGTGATTCCGATTGAAGGAGACTCATCTTTGAAATTGTTCAGCCATGCAGGCAGGTAAAGATTGATTATGTTGCTGAGTGAGCGCATTCGTGAAAGCTTTTGATAAACATGAAAGTAACCCTAATGATAAGCCTACAGTGTAAGTCTAACGACTCGAAGGTATTGCGTAATGTTTCGGAAAGTGGGAGGAGTTTGAACAACTGTTTATTTGTTGATCTGTATGATCGATAGGTTATTTTATGATGTTTGACAGAGAATTTTGCTAACGTCCACGTTTATTCATAGTTCAAAATGATGTTATATTTGATATGCAAGACACTTTGATGAATGTAGTATCAATTCATAGTTTAAGATGCGAGTATCTTTGATAGTTTGGACACTTTGTTAAGGAATTTTGTTAGATAATACTGCTTTAGCTGCTGATGATATGATTTAAAAGCAGGGATAGGTTGAGTTTTGCTGTGTAATGAAGGGTAGGTTGAGAACTTATTCATAGCTTCAAATGTTAATATCTTATGCGTAGTTCCAAATGTTAGTATGTATTGTAGGTTTTCCTCTATTGTAAGTGTTAGATATGTTAGGGTATGTTTAATTTCTGCTACGTTTTGTTAAATATTACTATGACAATGTGAAATTAACACTGATTTGTTAGAGAAATGATAAGTAGTATCAATTCATAGTTCAAGATGGGGGTATCTTTGATAGATTGGTCACTTTGTTAAAGGATTTTGTTAGATAATAGGAGATTATTCATACGAAAGGTATGTTAGGTTTGTCGTTGTATATTATATTCTTAGTTCAGGTTATGATATATTACCTTTATTGATGTGAAAACTTTGTTACCTTAGGATATATTCGTTGGTCTGTGTGATAATTAGGTAAGGTTGTGGTAAATTTTTGTTAAATATTACTATGTTAAGGTAAAAATAACAATGATATGTTACAAATATGATTGAAAAAGTGTGAATAGGCTACGTTCTGTATGCAATGTTAGTTACTTTACTGTTGTTAAGTATAGAACTTTGTTAATGTTGGCTGTTTATTCGTGCGTAAGGTATGTTAGGTTTGTCGTTGTACATTATATTCTTAGTTCAGGTTATGATATGTTAGCTTTATTGATTTTAAAACTTTGTTACGTTAGCATATATTTGTAGGTCAGTATATAAAGAACTTATTTTTATGTTATGTTTATTCAAAATGATACTCGAAATATGACCTGAATCAATAGATCAAGAGAATTCATAGGTCCAAATGTTAATGTCTTATTCGTAGTTCCAAATCTTAATATCCGTCGTAGGTTTTCGTCCATTGTAACTGCTAGATATGTAAGGCTGTGTTTAATTTCTGTTACGTTTTGTTAAATACTACTATAACAATGTGAAATTAACACTGATTTGTTAGAGAAATGATAAGTTCCTAAGATATTACTGTGTTAACTGGTGATAATGTATTAGAAACGTGGTCTTAGGTTAAGTTTTTGCTGGGTTAACCCGATAATTTTGCTAATGTCTACGTTTATTCATAGTTCAAAATGATGTTATATTTGAAATGAGTGACACTTTGATGAATGTAGCGTCGATTCATAGTTCAAGATGGGGGTAGCTTTGATAGATTGGTCACTTTGTTAAGGGATTTTGTTAGATAATAGTGCTTTAGCTGTTGATATGTTGTAAAAGTGGGGATACATTGAGTTTTGCGTCCTGTTAGCTACTTTACCTTTGATAAGTAGGGAACTTTGTGAATGTTAGCAGATTATTCATACGTGAGGTATGGTAGGTTTGTCGTTGTATATTATCTTCTTAGTTCAGGTTATGATATGTTAGCTTTATTGATGGGAAAAACTTTACCTTAGCATATATTCGTTGGTCTGTATGATAATTAGGTAAGGTTATGATAAATTTTTGTTAAATATTACTATGTTAAGGTAAAAATAACAATGATATGTTACAGGTATGTTTGAAAAAAGTGTCATTAGGTTACGTTCTATATGCAATGTTAGTTACTTTACTGTTGTTAAGTATGGATTTTTGTTAATGTTGGCTGTTTATTCATGCGTAAGGTATGTTAGGTTTGCCGTTGTACATTATATTCTTAGTTCAGGTTATGAAATGTTAGCTTTATTGATGTTAAAACTTTGTTACAATAGCATATATTCGTTGGTCAGTATATAAATAATTTATTTTTATGTTATGTTAATCCAAAATGATACTCGAGATATGACTTGAATCAATAGATCAATACGTTTTGTACGCTGTGTTAGTTACTTTACTGTTGTTAAGTATGGAACTTTGTTAATGTTAGTAGTTTATTCGTGAATAAGGTGTGTTAGTTTATCGTTGTGCATTATAATCTTAGTTCAGGCGATGCTATGTAAGGTTTATTAATGTAAAAACTTTGCTACGTTAGCTTATATTCGTTGATCAGTATGATAATTATACAAGGTTATGATAAATTTTTGTTAAATATTACCATGTTAATGTAAAATTAACATTGATATGTTAGAGATATGCTTGACTAAGTGTGAATAGGTTACGTCTTTGTATGCTAAGTTAGGTACTTTACGATTGTTAAGCATGAAAGTTTGTTAATGCTAGCAGTTTATTTATGCTTAAGGTGTGTTAGGTTTGTCGTTGTACATTATATTCTTAGTTCAGGTGATGCTATGTTAGCTTTATCAATGTGAAAACTTTGTTACGCTAGCATATATTCGTTGATCAGTGTATAATGAACTTGTTTTTATGTTATGTTTATCCAAAATGATACTCGAAATGTGACTTGAAACAATAGATCAATAGATCAATAGATCGTGGGAAGGCGGACAGAGGGAGAGGAGGGTGGGGAGGGTATTTCAATTTACAGATTTACTGATTTACTGCTTTAGGGTATGTAAAAGTACAAGTTTTTTTTAAGTTATAAAAATGAAAAGAATAAAAAAAATTGATAAAAACAAAAACGATTTAAACAAATAAAACAAAAATAAATAAAAGTTTTGTAATATGTTATACAAAATATGACTTGAATCAATAGATTAATAGATTAATAGATCAATAGATCATCGATGGGGTGGGGAGGGTGTGATTTGTGGTTTGATTTACTGATTTACTGATTTACTGCTTTAGAGTGTGTAAAAGCGTAAATTTTTTACGTTATAAACAAGAAAAGCATAAAAATTTTAGTAAAAATTATATTTTTTATCCAAAAAAAATTAAAAATAAATAAAAGAATAAAAATTTGAAAATAAATTAAAAAAATTTAAATTGAAAACAAAAATTAACCACAAAAAATAAATGTAAATTGAAACTTATAATATAAAAATAGCAAACAGTATATTTTAGTTGACGTTTATAAAAAGAAAACGAGATTTTGAAAATAGAAATGTCAGTCTGAGGCTAAGGGAATGTTTACTAACTCAGCACCGCACCGCACCGCACCGCACCGCACCGCTCCAACACTGGTGTCGGTATCAACACGTTTTTGTATACTATGTTAGTTACTTTGTTATTAAGCATGGAACTTTGTTAATGTTAGTAGTTTATTCGTGCGTAAGGTGTGCTAGGTTTATCGTTGTACATTATATTCTTAGTTCAGGTGATGCTATGTAAGCTTTGTTACGTTAGCATATATTCGCTGATCAGTATGATAATTATACAAGGTTAAGGTAAATTTTTGTTAAATATTACCATGTTAATGTAAAGTTAACATCGATATATTAGAGATATGCTTGACAAAATGTGAATAGGTTACGTTTTTGTATGCTAAGTTAGATACTCTACTGTTGTTAAGCATGGAACTCTGTTAATGTTAGCAGTTTATTCGTGCTTACGGTGTGTTAGGTTTGTCGTTGCACATTATATTCTTAGTTCAGGTGATGCTATGTTAGCTTTATTAATGTGAAAACTTTGTTAGGTTAGCATGTATTCGTTAGTCAGTGTATAAAGAACTTGTTTTTTATGTTTATCCGAAATGATACTCGAAATTTGATATGAAACAATAGATCAATTGATCAATAGATCATGGGAAGGCGGAAAGAAGGGGGAGGAGGGGTGGGGAGGGTGGTTTGATTACTGATTCTACTTTTGCAATTGAACGCTACATGTAAAGTACAATTTTTTTAAGTTATAAACATAAAAAGAATAAAAGTTTTGTGTTATATTATACAAACTATGACTTGAATCAATAGATCAATAGATCACGGGAGGGTTGGGGAGGCTAGGTGGGTGGTTTGATTTACTGATTTACTGCTTTAGGGTGTGCAAAACGCAAATTTTTTACGTTATAAACATGAAAAGCATAAAAATTTTTAGTAAAAACAAATGTTTTAAGCAAATAAAACAAAAATAAATTAAAAAATAAATAAAAAATAATAAGTGAAAAAATAAAAATTTGAAAACAAATAATTTTTTAAAAAAATATGAATAAAAAAAAAAAAAAAAAAAAAAAAAATACTTGATATGTTAGAAATATGCTTGAAAAAACAAAGTATGAATAGGTTACGTTTTTGTATGCTATGTTAGTTACTTTACTGTTGTTAAGTATGGAACTTTGTTAATGTTAGAAGTAATGTTAGCCAACGCACCAGGTGCATCAAAATTTCAGCGACCTGGTGCGGTGCGGTGCGGTGCGGTGCGGTGCGAAGCACAATAAAAATTTGTGGGGCGGTGCGTGGTGTGGTGCGGTGTGGTGCGGAGCACAAGAAAAATTAGTGGTGCGGTGCGTGGTGCGGGCCTCTTGATCGCACGGCACCGCACCAGCTTACCGACAAATTTATAAAAATAAAAAAAAATGATGAAGGAAAAATTGATTTGAATAATTATATATATATATATTATTATTATTTATATAATGTATATAGAATATCAAACATTTAGTACAATTTAGATATAATGTATAATATATATATAATCAATATATAACAATATTATTAATAGATATATATATATTATTATTATAGTATAATATATAATGCCCTTATGTTGAGTGCTGGGTGGCTACAGATGTCGATCAGGCGAATAAGATGGAAAGGAGATTTAAAAAGTTATTTTTGGAGCAAGAAAATTAACGATGTGGGATCACTTACGTTTAGTACAAACAACGCTTGCCACGTCTGATATTCCTCTTCTGAGGTTTATCAAAATTAACGAGTAATGTTGAAAAAAATAGTTTTTTTCCATTTAACGATGGTTTTCAGTGTCCCAATCATTAGGGTAAAAAAGAAGTACTGTTAAAGGAAATTTAAGAGGAGGAGAAAAACTTGCTCAATATAGTCTCTCTCATCAATTTTATTCCTTTACTGTCATTGTCTGAGGATATTGATAATACTCTCTTCAGAGTTATACGAGAGGATGACAAACAAGTGTATGCTGATTATCATAATGATGTCTTTAAATGATTGAAAGTGCAATGATAAGCATTGTTTGAATAGAATGTCATGGGATGGGAGACATTAATTTTTATCATCGAGCGGCGTTACTGGCAGAGGAGATCATTAAGTTCTTGCAACAACCGCTACAAATTAAATTCCTGAGTAAGCGTCATGTATTATTGAAAGTTAGCAAGCTTTATTCTGGCCTGTATTTATTTAGTTCTTACTGAGCTGTGGTCGAATGATTAAGTGTCGCAATTGACCTATATTTTAAGAGAACTTTGCTGAGCTTGTTTGATGATGTCAAACATTTCTTAAATGTTGGATGACTGACGGAGTTGTTTTGTTCACTCAAGAAAATATATATAATTTTTCTTTATATGTGAGACCAGCATTCTCAATGAACAGTGGATCTAATCGTGGGGATAGGGTAATTATTGCGACAACATCATTATTACATCACTGATATGTTCCCTGTATGAACGTCAGTGAGAGAGGTCTGAGCACGACACAAAATTTGCTTCCTGAAATAAATTGTCTCCGGCGTGACACTTCAGCAGAAAAAAAGAAATGCTGATTGAAGATCTGACCTTCTCGTGAGAAAGTTAACTTGAAAGATTATTTGATAGAGGTATTAATTCTGACACTTTAGTTTAAATTCTATCATAACTTTTTTTCACCAATATCTCAATATATTGTAATTTGGTAGTTGTTGGAAAGAGACGATACTTTCGCAGCCGTACAAAAACCAGAATTTCAAACGTGACGAAGCAGATCATCCATTACTATAATTTCGTTAAAATTTACTATATCATCCTTTATGATTTGTTCGTTTCATTGTCCCATATATTTGTAATTTATATATTAGTTTCAAGAATAATCTGATTCGGTGCTTAAAGCTGGAATTGGGGATCATTTGCTCTTTTCCTTTCTACATTTTCTTGTGTTTGCTGCTTTGATAGTTCTTCCCAGATGTCATTTTTTCTTTCCGAGAATAATTATGATTGTAAAGTGTACCGTTTGCGTTTTTTTCATGGGAAACAATATCGAATTAATCCGAAACCACACTGGATAAGGATCCGATTGCGGAATTGCTTCACAGTTGATTTCGAGCGAATATACCCACAAGTACGAGCCTATCAATATTACTATTGCTAGATTTCGATTGGGAGACTTAAATTACTGTCACTAACTTGAGATGGCACTAGTCAGTTTCTCACAAAAGTTGTTAAATTTCTAACAAGTTCCATAGAACATTTTCTTAAATCGCTTATTCCGGAGTTTTCTGAAACTTCGTAGTTCTTGAAATTGTTATTTCAATATGGTGTGAATATGGTTTTAAACTCAAATATGTTAAAAACATGCAAATAATAATATATATTTATATATATAATATATATATATTTATTTATATATATATATATATATATAATAGTTATATAATATATTAATATAATATATATTATATATATATATAGATAATAATAGATATATATATATATATTAACTATTATATTATAAATATATATATATATAGTATATATATATATATATATATATAGATATATATATAAATATATACTATAATATATATACTATATAATATATACATATATATATATATATATATATACACTACATTTCTGCCCCCTGACCCACTATTTGGAGGGGTCACACCGCCTCTAGAAAGCCGGCCACTGCTCTTGGGCGATTCCACGGTCGAGAAGGGAGTTACGCGAAGGTGGTTACGGGGGGCCGTGCGAGGGCAGGGCACTCCATGGAAGGAGTGTTCGATTGGTGTCCCTGGGTATTACGACATCTTGTGCAGATGGGGAAACACGTTGTCAAGTTTGAATGTGAATTTATATACAAAAGAATTGGGTTGGTGACCTGATCTGCACGGGCGAGATTATGTTGGTCTCGGTTGGACAGTGATTTCTGTAGGGGGAAGATGTTTGGATGGGGTTTTTATAACTGGTTATTGGGCGGTTTGTAAGAGTATGTTTAGTTTAATTGTGTATGGATGTGAGTGAGCCAGGACGTTTGGGGGTGGGGGAATGTTGTTGTAGATGTCATTCTAGAATTTAGCTTGTGAGGAGGGGGGGTTTTAGTTTTATGTAGGGGGGTTGGAGAGATTATTTAGTGGCATGGCATGGTTGGGTGAGTGTTTTCGGAAAATTGTGTCCCTACCATCTTCAAGTGGGTAGGAATGGGAAGAATATGTTGTCTCGTCGTGTAAATGCTGGATGGTGGTTGTTTTAGTACATTCAGTGTTTTCTATAAGGGGCAGTGTTTTGTGTACTTGCAAGTTTGTTTTAGTTGGATGTGGATAGTGCTGGAACCATGTGGGGAGGCATAGTTTATATTGTTCTGAGGAGTGTTTTGTAGTTGTGGTAAGGTGTGTTTCTGCGTGAAGTTGTGTTGGGAGAGGATGGAGGGTGTTTAATTTCGTTGGGTTGAAGAAGTAATTTGGTCTATGTGGGGGAAAGTCTGTGTGTTCGTAAGTGAGTCCAAGTATTTTTGGGTTTTTTTTAGTGGGAGTGGGTTTGTTGTTCAAGGTTAAACTAATTGGAGGGAACTGTTGAAAATGTTGGGGTTTTGCGGCCCCCCTCGGGGTTCCCCCCCCCCCCCTGTTTTATTTTGGGTTTTTTTTTTAAGACGGGGGGGGGTTTGGGGGGGGGGAAAAAAAAAAAAAAAAACCCCCCGGGAAAAAAAAAAAAAAAGGGGGAAAATTTTTTTAAAAAAAGGGGGGGGGGGGAAAAAAAAAAGCTGTATTCTAGTTGGTGATTTACCAAATTTCTAATAATTGTAGGTATTCTGGGGTGTGCTGGGTGGCTTTTACAAGTGGATGTTGGGAAGTGAGACTGATGTCCCGTGCTGCGTAAGTAAGTTAGTTTGGTGGATGGTTTGGTTTGGGTGGCATATCAGCGTGTGGAAGAGATTGAAGAGGAATGGAGAGAGAATGGCGCCCGGTGGTACGCCGTTTTGTAGTTTAAAGGAGTGTGAGAGGGTGTTTTTATGAAGGACTTTGGCGTATCGATTGGTGAGAAGTTGAGCGCCCTTTTTAATCGTGTTTTCTAAGGGGATTGAAGATTTTTTGTAATAAGGATGTTATGTGGGGAAAGTTGTCATAGCTTTGGTTAATGTTCGATGGCTGTGATATGGATCTGTGTCATGAGGATTGGTTGATCCATTAATTATAAGTTGTGTGAGGGAAGTCGAGGGCTTGTTGTTGTTGAATGATGCTTTAAAATCCGTGGTTTGGAAATTCCTGGGAGGGTGATGTGTGGGATATTTGTTTAATATTATGTATTCTCCACGCAGTTTACTGATGGTGGAGAGAAGAGAGATTGGGGCGATAGGAGGATGGGAATTGGGGTTCTTTTTGGGTTAGTTTATGGAGAATGACTCGCTTGTTTCCATTTGTGGGTATAGTAATTGAGTTTCCAAATTTGTTAGATTTCTGTGATGAAGGAGAATTGCTTTTCTTCCTAGGTGTTTCAGCGTGGAATAGTTTGAGATGAATCTGGTTCTTGTTGGCTGGTAATTTGTTTAGGGTTTTGATTGTCTCTGATATCATGTGGTTGTGAAAGGAGGAGGAGGGTTGTGATCTGAGGGAAGTTTTTGAGTTGTTTTTATTAACGCATTATTGGGTGAGTTGTTACGGGAGATATGTAGGCGGTAGTGTTGCGAGGCTGTTGCTTGTTGTTTGGAGGAAGGGAGGGAGTTATCGGGCAGGATGGGGAATTCGTGTGAGGGAGAGGGGGTTGTTTTGCGAGTTTGTTTAAGTTTTTGATTACCTGCCCAGGTTTTTCTTATTACCTATTGCCGTGAGATGTTGCTTGTAGGTCATTCTGTAAACTTGTTGAGTGGTGTTTGGTGTTTAGGTTAGTTATTTGTTTTGTGGTTAATGGTGTATGGTCTGAGTTTTCGGAGGAGTTTCTTTGTTTAATAGTGACTGAGTTTTTCGGGAATGTTTGGGATTGTAGGATTGATTTTCTGTGACCCTTAGGTATGTAGAGGTTGGCTGGTTTGATGATTGTGTTGTTTAAATGAATGATGGAGGTGTTTAATGTTGTTATGTCATGTATTGGTGTAGGGTTTATATTGGATTCGATATGGTTAGTAAATTCTGTTCGTCTACGCTGTTGGTAGTTATATGTATTGGTGGTTCTATATTTTATTATATATATACTATAATCTATTATATATATATATATATATTATATATATATATATATATATATATACTATATATATATATATATAATGTGGTGATATTATGGGGTGAAGTTAACTCCACGTCTTGCGTTCACCTGGATAAGCCAACGGAGCCAATGGCTTAAGGGGCAGGACAGAGCTAGCAAGCGCTTGCCTGTAAAGCCTGCTTGCAATTCTCTAGGAACCAGCCTCGAATACACACAGACCTTTTGGAAACAGACCCTTTAAACGATTTTGGAAAACGAATAGTCATTCTTCTGAACAAATTAGATGTGCTACACTTAAAATGTGGCTACATACAGTGGAAAGGAGGAGATCTTTGGGATATGATGGAGGGGGAGGATAGACGTAATGGGACTGGCGGAGATGAGGGTGAGGGGAGAGGAGAGGGCCGAGATTTGGGGCGATTTGTGTTGATGTATAAGTGGTGGAGAGGAGTCAGGGAAGGCACGGAGTTGATATGGATGAGTGGGACCGAAGATGTCACCATTTTGGCAGGGTGTGGAGTGTAATACATGAGAGCTTATGTTTTTTCCCCAAATAATCGACCTTTCACGATGAAAAGGAAAAAATTTACTTGGTTTTCGGTGTGATGCACCACAGCAATGGAGAGAAAAAAGAGACGTTTATGAAATGATGGCTGAGAGGGTGGAGGTGGGAAGAAGAAGGGAAGGCGATTTGTGCTGATGGGAAACTTTAATGCAAGAGTGGTGAGGAAGAAGAAGTGAAGTGGAGAGGAATATTGGGGCCGTATGGAGAGGAGGTCAGGAATGTGGAGGAAGAGGCCTTGATTTGCTGCAGGAGAAAGGATATGAAAATCATGATAGTTTTTTCAAGCAAAGAGATCACAACAGGTTACAAAGTAACAGATGCGGTAGCACAACAGACAAATTTGACCAGAAATCGGTCATAGATCATATCATTTCATCAGATAGGAGAATAATGCAAAATGTAAAGGCATTGTCGGGTGTCTGATGGATTCGAGCAAGATTGTTGTGGTGGCGGATTTTAAGAATGAGGCAGAGAGGTTTGCAAGGCGGGGAAGAAAGGAAGCGTGATTAATAATGGAGTATCGAGAAGAGCAGGTTAAGAAGGCAAGAAATTGAAGAAAGATTGAAATATGAAGAAAGATCGAATGTAACACATGGAACAGGAGAGAATGTAGAAGATAGTCGGTGACATTCGAATGTAATGATGAAAAGCCAGCAGAGGAAACCTCGGAAGAAGATAATAGGAAGGAAACGCGAAAAAGACAATACGCGAATGGTGGAAATAAAGACGGGTTAAAGGAGTGGTGAGGAGAAGACAGTAAAAAAATGAGAGAGTGGCCGAAGAGAACAGAAAGGCTCAGTCAAGAATACATCTGTATGTGGGGCCAGAAACCCCGGTGGAGAGTGTAAAGAGAGCAAAGAGGGAGCAGCAAAAAATAATTTTTGGGTTTTAAAATCTCCCCATTTTACCTGGGGCTGAAGGGGAGGACGGTGAGGTGAGGAAGGTAAGAAAATCTTCGTTAGCAAAAGACTTATCTGGGGATCGAAGAAAGAAGTAAAGCGAGCATAAAGGGAGAACAGGGGAGAAGGTGTTATAAGACCGGAAGATATACAATAAAGTACTGGACAGAATGATTTTGAAGAACTCTGGGTGAGATGGGGTAGGAAAATCGGAGGAGAGGAGAAGAAGTGCGACCAGGGGAGGAAGCAAGGGTAATTACCAGGGAAGAGCTGGAGAAGGCCTAAAGAAAATGACCGAATGGGAAGGGCCCCGGGAGAAGATGGATTGCGCCATAGAATTAGAAAAGAGGGAAGGAGAGGGTGTGAGGAAGCTAGTGGTTGAAGTTTATCAACAAGTCAGGGAAAGTGAGGTTCCAGAGGGATTGGGAAAAACTATCATTTCCAATATATAAAGGAAAAGGAGATGTGGGTGAATGTAATAATTACAGAGGTATTTCGTTATTGGACCATCTGGCAAAAGTATACTAGAGGATACTTGAAAGAAGAGTGAGGGCAATTGGGGAACCAGACTTGGAGGGAGCAGTATGGGTACAGGGCGAATAGAAGCCACCACCGGACTTATGTTCGGCCCCTGAGAATGGGAACAGGAAGGATAATAGAATACAAACAAAAGGCATACATTCGCCATTATAGATGAAAGGCATTCGATTCGGTACCCAGGAAGGAATTGTTCGAGGTTTTAGAGAGAAATTACGGAGTGGGTGGTTACTTAAGAAAGGCCTTGGAGAGTATGTATAAAAATGCAAAATTGTAATGAATGAACGGGATAGTGAACGCAGAATATGGTTTGAGGTGAAAAGCTGGCGTTAAAGCAGGAAGTGTATTGTCACCAATTCTGTGTAGCATATTTTGATGTAGTAATTAGGGCAGTGAGGGAGGAGGTGGAGGACTTGGGTGGAGATATGAATGGCTTTGCGGATGACCTGGCTTGCTGGAGTGAAGAACGGAGAT
>JABUQX010077780.1:15000-19190 GCA_015478945.1 Trachelipus rathkii
ATATCAAACATCGCATCCGCGATATATTAAAATCTAACATCCGCATCCGCAGTCCGCAATCCCGGATGCGCAAAAAAAATCGACATCCGCTGCATCAATGATATATTATACTATATTATATTAGTATATATATATAATATATATATATATATATATAATATATAATTATTATATCATATATATAAATATAGATATATATTATATTATATATAATATATAATTAATATATATATATATATATATTGTTCATTTTCTTTACTACACTCACCCTCCAGGCAACACTTAATCGACCCAGTATTTGTCCACTAATCATATTCCCATACTTAACGTCCTCACCCCTGCCTTCGTAGATAACATCTTAAGACATCATACTACTTAATCCCTCATGGTGCGGGGAGAAGAATTGCCCACATCGTATGTCCCTGCGTGTCGTAGAAGGCGCTAAGGGAAGGTGGTGGTTGGGGTGGCTGCCGACTATCTTATATTCATGCTAGAAGTGCTAATGCATGCCTCGGAGAGGTCGTGATCGCCGTAAACGGCCTTCTTTTTCGATGGGTACATGGAATGTCAGAGGAATAATGTTGAGAGAGGGAGAGAGAGTGAATGGATGTAGTTAGAAAGGGCAAATTGATTTGCTCGCTGTTGGACTGAAACAAAGATATAAGGAAACGGTGAAAATGAGTGTTCGTGTGAAATATATGTGTGCTGGTGTGGAAAGGAATCGATGAGGGGGAGAGAAGGAGTTGCAATTGTTGATGAGTGACTTGATGTTAACAGGAAGGCATTATGGTGGGACCTTGGGTGTGAAGTACTCGATTCTAATTGTATTTAAGTTTTGAAAATGTCAGGTATGCTTTTGGTTGTGACGTATGATCCATCTGAGGGACAATGTTGAGAGAGTAAGATTTTCTGGGATAAGCTGAAGTGGTGTTTTGGGATTGGGTGAGTAAGGGAGCTTCAATTGACTGAAAAGTACAATAAAAATGTTGGTGGAAAATGGAGGAGAATAGAAGAATGGTAAAAGATGGCCTTTGGGGTGTCGGGAAAAATGAGAATGGTAGGAAGGTGGATTGATTTCTGTGAGGAGAACATGAGGTATGTGTGTAAGTAGATAGCTTCTTAAAACAAAGAGTATACCATAAGTATCCTTAGAGTTGGTGTAGGTAGAGATGTATCGAAGTGAAACAGTAATGATGGATTTTGTGTTGGTGAAAAGGAGATGTTGAAGCATGTGTTGGTTAATCAGTGAGGGTATTAGGAATGGGATTATCGGATCATTATGTTGTTCTATGTAAAATTAAGTTAACTTAATAAGAATATTAAGGACAGATGAAGGTTTGAGTTACGTGATTTCAAAATAGATGAATATAGCTGTTGAAAGTTATGTGGAGTGGAAAACTAGTTGGAGGGAGGCTTAGCTGTTTGAAGTAAGTTGTAAAACAAACCTTGTTCCTCAGAGTTGCACCCAAGAAATTCGAGAAAGCAGTCAAGATGCTAGTTGAATCCAAGGGTGCCCTCAGCGTGAGCTAGATTGTTTGTTGAAAAGGACGTCTATCAAAATGAGGGGAGTAATGAAGGGTGAGGTCGGTATAGGAGTGAATATGTGATGAAGCAGTAGAGAGAGAGGTCTTTCATAAAAAGTAGAAAAAGTTAGGGATGAAACAGGACCAGGACATGAGGAGAACACCAGTATTATAGATTTAAAGGATGAGCAGTGGCATTCACCAAAATACTAAAGGAAAGAGGACCAAGAAACAGAAAGAAAAAGAAAGTAAGTTTGGATGGAGAGGAAAGTGATACGGAAGGAAGTTGGTAGAATTAAGAGTGAGAGGTTTTAAGTGAAACAAGGTAATAAGGTAGAGTATCTAAGAGCAACTCGCAGAGTAAATCAGAGTTTAGAATGTGAACAAGTTGAAACTGAACAAACTGGGAGCAGATGAAGGAAGCAGTTTTCAGCAGTGCAAAGAAGTAGTGGATGTGCTAAAGTAGGACTAAGAATGTTAACAGTGAGTGGTGGAAGAGGTGATTGCAAGCGGTTAAAAGTAAAAAGGAAGCGTGGTTGGATGTACTAAAAGCCAATAATGAAGCTTCAAAAGAAAGATGTTTTGAATAATACAAAAGGAGGATAAAGAAGAAAATACTAAAAGTTAATACGTAGGAGGAAAGGAAGAGGTAAATGGACAGTTTGGAACTAGGATGAATGGAGACTTACAAGGGAATAGGAAGCTCTTCTGGAAAGGAAGCGCGAAAGGTTAATAATGAGAATAGGGGAAACCTGCTTAGAATAATTGAATAGGGATGGTGTTTTTGTAAACTGATGAAATGAATGTGAGTGGAGTGTGGAAAAACACTTCGAAAATTGTATATATCATAACAGTGAAAAGGTGATAGTGAAATGTGTGTGTGGGTTTGATGGTGACAGAAGGAATAGGTCCGTATTTGGGATGGAGTCATTGCAAGTAGGAGGTGAATGTAGAGTGAGAAAGTTTGAAGAATGGTAAATCTGCATCTATTACAATGAAATTTACTGGTAAAACATGATCAAGAACGGAAGCAAGATGGTGAATTTTTTTGGATTTGGAAGTTGTGTTTAACAAAGCGTATATGGAGGGGATAGTTCGCGAGGGATTGAAGGGTAATAGTACCCTTATAGCTATATAAGGGTAAGGGAGATATAGGGGAACTGGTAGGAATTATTACGGAAATTACGGTTCTTGAGTGTTGTAGGAAGAGATAGCTGGTATTGTTAGTCAATAAAAGTGCTTCAGAGTGATCTGAAAGGACTGATTTGCGTGAAGAAACAAGGTGCATTTAGGGAGTGGTAAGAGGATGTGTGGATCAAATCCTTACATTGAAACAAATGACAGAGAAAATGGGGAGAAGAAGAATAAATTGCATTCTAAGGTTTTATGGATTTGCAACAGCGTATGAAAGGATGAAGTGTTTAGGTAATTGTTTGGTAAGGTCATCTTAAGTTAATGTACTACTTCGGTGATATATCGACTAATACCATTGGCTAAATCAAGAGCAGAAACCTTCGTAATTACATCTTCGACTTGAACGGGTGCAAATAGTTTGGGAAGGAATTACGGCACTAGCAGAAGGTTATACTATTTTGAAGATATCATAGGAAGTACTAATAATATTTTGTCAGAAGGATAAGTTGTAATAACTCCGTGGATTGATTGTAGTAAATTTTTGTTTAAGAATAACTATTGCAGAAACCAGTGTTTACGTGAATTTTTAGTACAGTAAGTTGCAGAATAACTTCAATACACTGCTGCGAACATATATAAAGAATAGTTATCGTAAATATAGTATATATAAGTGTATATGTAAATGTAAGCGATTTTATATATATTTGTAAATATAAGAGATCTTAAGAATTTTCAAATAAGTATAAGCGATTTTATAATATATTTGTAAATAGTAAGAGAATTTATAAGATGTAAGAAGATTAAGATAAGTTTGTTTTTTTTTTAATATAATAATAAGAATTTTTGTTTTATAATTTTTTAAAGAGTGAAAGAAAAGGGAGGGATGGGGAGGAAGAGGAGGGGGAAGGGGGGAGGAGATAATATAAATTTGAACATAGTGTAGGTATAACTATTATATTGTGTTAGTGTATTTGGTCATTTTAACTTTTCTTTGATTGGAAAGTGATTTTAAGGAGTTTTGTACGGTAATTAATAAAGTTTGTTATATAAAGTAGATATAAGTTTTATAAGTGGAATAGATAAATAAATAGATGAGTAGATAATAATAGATAAATTTTTATAGATAAATAAGTAATTAAAAGGTTTTAAATAGAATGTAAGTTAACGTAATTTTAAAAAAAAGAAAGAAGGAAAGAAAATAACGAAAGGGAGAGAGGGAGGGGGGGAGGAGGAGGGGTGGGGGAATAGGATATCAAATTGACATGTGTTTTAACTTTCTTTTATGTTTTTATATATTTTAACGTATTTTGTTGTTGTTATTGTGGGTTGGTGAGCGGGGTGTCAGCCCTAGGTGTTGGAGTACCAGGGTGGGGGTCCCATAAGCGTACGTAGCCTGATGAGTTAATAGTAGAAATAGGGAAAGCGATTGGGGAGGAGAGTGTAATTAGGGTGGGTGTATGAAATGTGAGAGGTAAAACGAAGGATTGAAGGGAGGAAGTAGGGTTGATGTTTGAGGAAAAAAAAAAAAAAAAG
>JABUQX010077781.1:0-22500 GCA_015478945.1 Trachelipus rathkii
AAGTGAGTGATGTATCCACGTGCTTTGTGGCAACTCCACATTGAAGTGTGAAATTACTGCAATTGTCTTCCACTGTGTTGATATTTGTTGACGCTAGGCAACACTTGGTTGTTATAGGCTGTTTGGTTCTTGGCTCATTTATTTATGATAGGTATATTCCGTATATGTTATGCCTTTCTTACTTTATGTAACAATATCAATATGTATATCATATCTCTTTACTATAATTATCTATACTCTTCATCATTCGTACATGAAAGAATTGGGCCTCTTTTTTTTACATTCTCTCACTTTTTTTCTCCTGTATTCTTGCTCGATTTTGATGTACTCCTTCTCTCCTAATTTCTTTTTAAATACTAACTTCTACCATCTTAAAGAATTGCAATTGCGAACCTTCAGCTTTATACTTCCCCACTACGTTTGCAATATATACCATTCGTCAGCAGAAGAGTCAGGAACTCTTAAATTTTCATTTCCGCATTCATATCTTTCCATGCCTCAACGACCTTATAATTTTTTCTTATTTTTCTATACTTACTGATTCTTAATTGTTAAAAATTGTTGAAAAATTATAGCTTTTTGATAAATCAAAGTGAAATGTAGCTATGTTACAACACACAAAATATATTTCTTATTCTACATTGTCAAACCAATCTTTGGTGATTGGTAAGACAATGTATTTTCTTAAGTTTATTCCGATGTGTAAATTTATATCTACTGAATAGCTTTTTGCTTTTAATTGCCTTATTTAAATATCTATATTTTTATTTGCTAAAATTCCTCTAGGAATTACTTGGGCGACTGTTACTTCACATTTAATGCTGTTTTAGTGATGTTTGTCAAATTGTGGTGCTGCTGGTTAATAGGCTTTGGCGAGATAAGTGCTTCCTGAATCAGGGTCAGCTATTTTTCTGATGCATTTAGTTTCCGTCGTATTAATGTGTATGTTGGTGGTAACTTGTTCTTTGTTCATATATAGTCTTGTTGTACAGCATGATTGCATTTAGGTGTCCTGTTGTCCAGCGTGTAGAACGTCTTGAATTGAGTATGAGGACTGTTTTTGGATCTTCTGGCTTCTCTGGCAGTGCCTGCTATATGAGGTTTTAATGCTCGACGCAGGGCTGCGCGTTGTTGCCTGGCAAGTGTGTTGAAGGGATGTGAGGAGGGAGTATTCTTTTCTCGAAAGTAAGATAAAAGGTTATGGTGTTGAACCGACTTGTCTTGGACGGGTAGGTGATTTGATTCTGTTGCGGAATGCTATAGCTGGGCACTCTATTGTGGATCTGAATAGTTATTTATACATTGGATTATAGCCAAGTCTTTCCTTACTCTCTTCCTTATATCCAGCGCTACCAGTTTGGTTTTCTTTCCATTAATCCTCCGTATCATCTTAAAATGAATTCTATTTTTTTTAGAATAAATTGAAAAATGTTCAAAGGCACCTTATAGGATCTTGCATAATATGTACAAATATTTGATTTTCGCCATATCTTTGGCTTTACTATAAATTTGTGATCTTATATTTCTTTTAATTTTTATTGGGAATATAAGTTCTAATAAATTTCAATTTACTAAATTGAATTACTTCCCTTTATGTGACTCATCCTATTGTCTGTGGTTTTATTTTCTTCGTTTTATCAATGCTCATATTCGGGGTCGCCGCGATATAGGTTCGGCTCTATTATATATATATAGCGGGAATCAGCCTGAGTTTTTATTGGTATTTTTTGGCTCCGATTTTAGTGCTCGAATTACCGAATTAATACTTACCGATTGTTTTGTCAATCTACGACTAAATTAATTACTTATCTTTATATATATTATTTTTTTTATATTTATATTATATCATTTATATTTATATATTATTATATTTATTATCTTTTTTTTACAATCATATATTATGTTATATATTATATTTTATTATTTATATTATTTATTTGTATTATTTTTGTTATATTTTGTTATTATTATATTTAATATTATATATATATATATCTATTAATGTTTTATATTTAGTTACTATATTATCTTTTCTTATTATTTCATATTAAATATTTTATTATATATATTATTTTTTATATTTTATACTTATAATTATATATTATTTATATTTGTATATTTTTTTATTTTATATTTGAATTGATATTACTCTTTAATATTTTTTTTATTATATTTATTATAATTTATTATTCTATATATTTTTTATATATATTTATACTCTATTTTATATCTTATTTATTATATATTATATATATTATAATATTATATTATATATACTATTATATTATTATCTATTTTTATATATTTTATATAATTAATTATATTTATGCACTTTTATAATTTAATTATATTTTAATTATTTTATTTTATATATAAATATATATATTATATTTCCAAACAAGTAATCTATTTTTCAACTCTAAAATATTGGTTTTTTTTTCATTTTCTTCTATTTTTTCTTTTTTTATATAGTATATTTATATATATATATTTACTTGACATTTATGTGTAGTATATTGTACTATACATAGTTAGGTATGATTATATGTACATATATGTATTCGAGTATATACTCTGAGTATAACTATATTTTTTTTTGTACTTGTCTTAGGTATTTTTTTGTTAGTGATTTATATATATAATCGGTATTATATATGAGTGGTGTTAGTTTGTGATCTTTTTATTACGTATTGGTTGTTTTTGTGTTACAGGTAGTTAGTTTGTTTTTTACTAATACTATTCTTTTTTATGTTTTTTGTTTGTTTTTTTTATTTTTTGGGGTTCTATATTATTATATGTATTATAATATATTATTTTTTATATATTTTTAAGTATTTAGGTTATTTGCTAGGTATGTTTTGGTTTATATATATATGTTTGTGTGGTGATTCATTGAGCCTGGGAGTCTTATATAGGTATATATGTAGGTTTATCATTATATTTGTATTGTAGTAGCTTTATTGTGTACTATATTTGGATTAGTTACGGGTGTTATTGTTATGATTATACTATATGGTTAATGTTTATAGTGTGTGTCTTGTCTAGTCGTGGCCTTATAGGGAGGGTTTTTTGTTGTTAGTCTGGTTGGGGGTGCGAGTTTTTAAATATATAGTGTGAGAGTATTATTTATTGTTTGTGATTTGTTGACGGTTTGATTAGTGATTATATTATTGAATAGTATCGGTTGGTACATGCGTGAGTGTTTACTAGGTACTGTTTGTAGTAGTTTACTGTATAGTTTAGTAGCATGTGCCGTTGTTGGTGGTGCTATCGCTGATGTGGTCGTGATTATTATATCGTTTCTTAAGTCTGTATTTATTAGGGGATATGCATTTAGTGTAGGTTTCGTTTCGTCGTTTTTTGCGTTGCATTAGCTAAGTGTGATTATGTTTGGCGTGTTATATTTTTTTTATTGGTATATAGTAGGGTCGTTTGGTGTTATTTATATTTATAAATAAGGTTATATGCAGTTATTATTATATATATATACTACTCTACTACTTTTTTTATTATCTATATATTTATTGATACTGTTTGATATTTTCTATACATTCTTTTATATATATTTATTTATTAATAAATATATTTATTTATTTATTTCTTTATCTGTTTATAAGTTTATCGAATATATATATTCATTATATAGATTTATTTAATATTATTATTATTATTTATATATATATATTTATCTATATTATTTTATTTTTTTTTTATTATCTATATATATATCTTTTATTATATATATCTATATATTTATTATATTATTTATTTTATTATTATTTTATTATATATTCTATATATATATTATTCTTATCTATATTTATTATATATATTTTTATATTATATATATACATATATTATTCTTATATATTTATTATATTTTATTCATATATATATCTATATATTATAATTTTATATATTTTATATATTCATATATATTTCTTATTTATATATATATTTATTACAATAATCATAATTCTTTATCAATAGATTTTCTCTTATATATGTATGTTATATAATATATTATATCATATTATTAATAATATTTTATTATTATTCTTATATTTATATATATATATGGGGATATGTTGTTGTTTTGTAGATTTTGAGCGTGGTTGAATATTTTAGAGATCATATCGTTGAGAGATCTTCCATTTGTATGTCGGTTTATATAAAGCACGTTACAATGCCATGAGTTGTCGATTTGGTGTCTTGTTTTTGCTTTTACATTTTTAAAAGCAGTTTTATTATGTTAATAACACTGATATTATTGACACTGTAGGACAAAACAGTACTTTTTATGTAATATCACTAAAGTACTCTCTATATAATAATTCTATCTCTCACTTATTGTTAAATCTTATTACTTATATAATTTATTAAAATAGAAAAGTGTCTAAAGGTCCGCTATGCTGGCTCTCTAATAGTGTCTCTGGGAATACAACAATCCTCTTCAGTTGGTATATATGCTTTTTTGTCGCTCTCGCGCTCGCTCTCTCTGTTTGTCTAGCTTTTGAATACTCTTTTAATAAGTATATGAGTTTTCAATTTCGATGGTTTTCTTACAGGATAGTCGATACTGTGGATGAGTATTCTGGTATTAATGGTATATAGGAATTTTCGTTTTTTTGTGATGTTTATATGTGTTATATAAGATATATAGAGATGGTGGATAGTATGTACATATTATTTCTGAGCTATGTCTTTCGTACTTTGTGCTAAACAAGGTTGTGATTTGTGTTTCTTCTGGGTATTCAATATTATAATTTATATCTTATTCATTGTTCTTGTTTCCGAGTTATCTATTAATGGTCAGTTTGTGTTATTTGTTGTTATAGGGGTGGTTTGTATAGGTTTATTGCTTTAGTATATAGTTTGTATGTGGTTCTTTTTTAGTATATGTTACTATATTAGTTCCGTTTATTTAGATTTTAGTATATTTTTAGATTATTTTATTTATGTTATTTTTATTAATATATACTATTATTAATAATTTATATTTATATTTATATATATATATATTATATATTATATTTTATTCATTATTTATTATATAGGATTTATATCTTATATTATTTATATTATTTATTATATATATATTTCTATATTCATATATTATTATTTCTTTTTTTTTATATTATTTATATTTTTTATATATATATATTATTATTTATATATTATATTTCTTATATTTTACTCTTTATATATTTATATTTATCTTTTTTAATCTGGCCTAGTATCTAAGGATGTAGTTTTCTCACTACGATCTGCACCAACCGTAAATATCAGCTAAGAGAAGTGATTGCAAAAGCAACATGTTAAGTAACTGCTTAAGTTACGCATGCTTACTTTGTAGAATAATTAAAAACTAAGTCATGATCATTAACGTCAGCTGACTTGAGTCAATGCTCTTTTTTCCAATACTTCCGGATCAGGTACTTTGATCTTTTTTGTTTTCTCTGCTTAAATGACGAATCAACGACTTGAACTCGTTAATTGAAGTGAAAAGGTCACGCTCTCCTAAAGTCTAGTATATCTTTTACGGGTGCCTACGAATTGCCTTCCGAAGGTCGAGTTCGAGGTGTTATTAACATCGTAGTCTTGCAATGGAGTCTGCAAGTTCACTTTCGTCTAGAGATATATATTTTATCGAATTACTTTAAATAGTAAAAAGAACTCGCTTTAATCCTATCTGTAGTTTTACAATGTAACTTACATCATATATATATATATTCTTTATTATATTATTATATATATATTATCATATTTATTTTTATTTATTTATTAGTATTATTTATTTATATATAAATTTATATTATTATAATTATTATATTTATTTTCTTATTATATATATATATTATATTATATTTTATACTGTGTTATTGTTAGGTAAAGTGGAGTGTAGTATTGGTGCAGTTATGATTTTATGGATTTTTGAGCTTATATGGGTGCTTGTTTAACTCGGCGTGAGATTTTGACCTCACCCTTCGTGATTATATCATTACATATATCTGTGGTTAATATGTGGCTTGTGTGTCTCTTTAATTGTTTTTCGCTTACAGAGGTCCGCTCCACTCTTTTGGCATATTGTTTTGTGGTGATATAGTTTTGAGTCTATATTATTATATTTGTAGTTTAGGGCTGGTTCGTTATGTACTTAGGCGTTGGGGTCATCGTGCGTGATATAGTTTTTTGGCTTTTGCATATGGGCGTATTATATAATTGTAGTAGCGCGTTCTGTATATTTCTAGGGATCAGTACCGGAGTTATGTAGTAGTTTGTGGTACTGAGGTCGGGGAGTGTGTTATTATTTATTTTTGGTTATCTAGCTGATCTTGATCGTTTTGTTATGATATAGTGTTAGGCTAGAGGGTTTGAGGATTTCGAGTTATGAGTGTTTCTAGGGAAGGTCAGCGTCTACTGTTGAATAATATGTATTTTTATAGTCTGATAGGTATATGTGGTCTTTATATTGTGTAGTTAATGTATTTAGCTTAGGTTTAGTAGTGGTTCATTTTAGTAGAGATTATTATTTTATTTGAGTTGATAGGAGTGTGTAATTTTTAGTAGGGTTATGCTTTATTATTGGCTTCATGTTATTTATATTTTTTTTGGCCAGTGTTATTGATTGTTATTTATATAGTATTAGTTTAAAGCAGAGTTTATTATTATTTGTAATTATCTATATTGTTTTTTTTTTGCGTTCATGTTATGCTGTCTTCTCTGCACTGTTTTTATCATATTATATTTTTACTTTCTGTTTGTTCTTACTTTTCGCTATTTAAAAAATACGATTTTCTTTGGTTGTATATATATTTAGTATTATTTTTATTGTGGTATGTTAGCGTATTATGTGATTTATGTTGTTATTAGTTATTTTGAGTGTGATTTTTTGTTTGGTGGCGTTGATTTTGTCAGTGGTATTATTTTTCGTATTTATGTATTGGAGTTTTATTTTTGAGTAGTATTTATAGAGTTTATTGTGCGTGCTATAGGTATTTATATTATGTTTATATATATATATACACATATAATATTATATATATTATACGCAAAACACTGAAGAAATATGAACGCGATATGAGAGATTATATATATAGTTATTTTGGGTTTATCACCCAGAAAATATATTTCGAGGTTTAGGGTATATATATAGTACTGGTGTTAGATTAAATATGGTTTATGTGTTTTTTATTAGTAGTATTTATATTTATTTGAGTATTTTGTGTTAGTTACGTTATGTATAAGATGCAATTAATTTTGTGTAGTTGCCAAACAAGTTGGTCGAATGCAGTCTCCGCAATCAACACTGGCCACAAAAAAAACTATTTTTTTGCTGTCAAGGATATTTTTATTGAATTTTAATAGTATATCGGGTTTTTTGATTTCAGAAAAAGATATTCGTTTTCAAAATTTTGCTCCAAATTTTTGAGATACAGGGTGTTTCACCTGATATACTCTTATACAAATATCTTTTTTAAATGCAATATTTTTAACAGTAATATCGATTTTTATTTCTTTTTGAGAGTGTGGCTTATCTCCCTTAGTATATTGCTTTTTGTGTATATTTTTTTTTGTTCTTATTTTGCAGATACATGTTGTGTTGGCCTTTTTCTGTAGTTGATGGAGTACTTTCAATGCGAGGGTCTGTTTGTAATAGGTCCTCAATTTTTCTGTATGTTTTCTGTTCTTATACATATCGCTGGTGAATTGATTGCCAGGAGACCACAAGATGTAGAAATTATTTCTCGTTAACTGGTTCTGTTTTTGTGGTCAGACGCTATGAGTTGGGATACCCTTTGGCAATTAAATCTGCGTTGGTGATGCACCAAGATAGTTTTTACGTGTCGTGCTCTTCGTTCCCTATCATGTGTCTGGTTATTTGACGTTGTGCGAATAATAGCTATTTTCGCTGTGCATGTGGTAATAGTATATGGAGCTGGGAAGAAATGTGCTTTAAAATTTTGGGGTGGCCTATGGTATGGCGGGAGCCAAAGATCACCACAGTGACTTTTATTTTTGTTTGGTTAATGTGACAGGTATAAATCGTTACAAGAAAACGTAAATTTGAGTATCCAGATTTGAATCAGCAAGGCGACCTGTACCACACTCCGACGAAGTCCCCATCCCAGTGTTCACTACACTCCCAGACTTAGCATTGTCTGATGAAGAAGATATCCAGGATTTGGTGTGCCACGTGCAGATTGTGATAGTGAATATGAAGAAAGTACTTCTACATAGCAACAGTTTCTCCCAGGAAGAGATCAATGATTTAGTAGCGAGAGTTTAGTCTCTCCAAGCAAGATTCTGACTTTTAGCATCTAGACTAAGTGAAACGAACTGAACTGTCTCAAGGCCGAATGGTAAAATAACTTTTTTTTCGGACAAGAGAGGTAGTTTGGTAGTTAGTTTGTTCACACACACACATAACCACACACACACACACACACCACGACACACACACACAACACACACACACACACACACACGAACATATATTATATATATATATATATATATATATATATATATATATATATATATAATATATATAATATATATATATATATATATATATAATATATATATATATAATATATATATATATATATATATATATATATATATATATATATATCTAATAATATATATATATATATAATATATATATATATTATATATTATATATATATATATATATATATATATATATATATATATATATATTTTTTTTGTAGAGAATTCAAATTGTCTATCTTTGCTTGTATACAGGGATATGTACAGTATGAGGTGTATTGTATTAGTTGATATCGTGTTGGTTTTTCAGGGTGTTCTGTAGGTTATTAATGTTCGCTGTAGCGAGTTTTTAGAGTATGTTTCGTGTAAGTCTTTTTAGCGGTTATATTGTTTCTACTTTTGTATATTTGCGTTGTTTTTTTTCGTTTAGTATGAGTGTGTGGTTTAGGCTGGTTTCTTTAGTATTGTATCACTTATGTGCTGGTGTGGTTTGTACATTAGTTAGTATTTATTTTAATAGTGAGTATGTAGTTTGTATGTCTATCATCATCATTACTGTTCTTATTATTTATGATGAGACGTGTTCATGTTGATTGTATGTCAGCTGTGATCGCTACTAAGTATTTAATTGTCAAGATAGAAGGTAGTATTTATATCACGAATAGCTCGAGATATTTTGAAAATGGATAGCTCAGTGGTTATGTATTTCAAGCTTTCAAATTGATTTCCTTTTATAACAGAGTTTATTCCTATTTTGCCAAGAGGAACGAAATTGATATATAAATAAATATTTATTATTTTATTTCTTATTAAATATCTCGCCTTACTTTCTATATGTTTGCTTTCATTAGGAAATATATAAAGCATTCAATTATATGTTTATATTAATATATTTTTATTGAATCTTTTCACTAGTTCTCGTTCAGTCAGAAATGTCAATATTGAATAATGAGAAGTCCGTAACAAAAGATATTCAGTTGATTACAATTGTTTTTTTAAAAAGATATTCTATTTATTATTAAAATTACAGGTTTATTTTGATCTCTATTTCATAACTGTATTTCTTATATACATACGTTGCTCTTTATTTCTTTCACTATTTGTTTTGAATGGCTGATATAATATTCGTTTCTAAGCTATATATATATTTTACCTTTATATAATATTTTGTTTACTTTCTGTTAGTGAACTTACTCATTCATTAGGTAACATTTATTGCTAATGATTTTCCCATTCGTTTGATTAAACTATGAGGGTATAATTGGTTTTGATTAGGGATTTCATATTTGTCTTTGCTGACTTTCTGTTGTTTCTTGTCTGTAATTTTACTCATAAAGTCAGTTGAGTCTCTCAATACTCATTTAATTTCGCATGTACTACCCTTCTACTAGTTCTAGTTATCAATTATAATCCTCGTCACCTCCTAGATTTTTTTGCTTCATTTTATTTTGTAATTATTATATATTATTTGTATTTCTTTATTTATATATTACCCTATATATATTATTTATTATATTACGTTTTACTTATATATACTTTATATGTTTGAGTAGAGTTGTCCTTCTGTAGCGATTATAGTAGTTATAATATTATGTATACTTACTTATGTTATATGGGAGTGGTATTCTAGATCACTATGAGTATTTTGGAGCCTAGGCAGGTGATGAGTGGTTTAAGAAGGGGCAATGTGGTATTATCTGTATATTATTATGTATTTTTATGTTTATTTATTTTTTATTTGTACTATTTTTTTTTATATTCTGATTATATTTTCTATTATATTTATAGATTATTTTTTTCCTTCCATTTTTATATATATCTCTTCTGTACTTTTTTTTATGATTGCCGTTGTTAAGATTTATCGTATATTTGAATACTAGAATATTAGTCTATATAAGGCTTTACGGGTGATGACGGGGAGGTGTATATTACTAAGTTAGTACTTATATAGTAGTGGGGAGTTATCGGTATGTGGCTATGGTATTATATTAGTTTTTATTTAATTTGATTTTAATCTTTTTATCTTTATAACTTAGATTGAGTGGTTGGGTACTTTAATGGTATATAGTTAGTTTTGTGTGGTGTTGATTATGCTTACCTACTCGGTTGGGCAGATGTATGTTTAGTCGTGGTCATTTAGTCTTGTGTATTGCGGCTCGTATTTTAAGTACTTAGTGTGACTCGATGAGATAAACTCGTCTCAGTTTCCTCCTGTGCTTTCTTTGGGTTTTCTTTCTCTTGCGACCCCCATCGTTTTGCTTGAGTGTTTTACCTTTTGACGGGTTTTTCTTTTCCGCCCCCCATTTTCTCCACGAACCGCGGGCCCGAGGTTGGTGGGTGTATTGTTTTTGTGTTTGTTTTGTCGCCGGTTGGCCATTGTTGGAACGCGTGTTTTCCTGTTAGTGGTGTTTTGCTTTGTGGGTTTTTCTGCACTTCTTCGCCGTCTCTGCGTTGTTTTACTTTCTCTTTCCATGTCTTTTTCTCTCTTTTCTTTTTTCTTTTTTTTTCTTTTTTTTTCTTTTATCTTTTTACCATTCTTCTTTTATCTTCTACTAATGGTGTCTTGTTCTTTTTACCATGAATGCCATAACATGCTATTACCGGATACTATTTTTGTTTGTCTTTCACTCGCCACTTCCTTTTTTTTTTTACTTTTTTCCACTTTTTTCGTTTTTGCCTGGCTTCGCTGTAGATTCGCTTGTTGCTCGTTAGCATAAGCCGATATAGACCTCGCCTTTTTTTTCATGCCTTTGGCGATGTTAATTTTTCCTTTTTATTCTTTTTAGGGGGTTCGGCGCGGGGACGAGGCGGGAGAAGTCCCCGTCCATCCCCGGATCGGCCGCCAGAAACCCGCCTTTAATCCATCTTTAACTTTTTACCTTTCGGGTACTCTTTAGTTCTAGAACAACCTTTCAATTATAGATATTGGCCGCTCCCTCATACTCAATAACAGCTTCTTCGTAGTTCAAACAAATGCACACATATATTTGCAACATTTTAACAATTTATATTTATATAGAAGTATATTATATATATTATATTACATTCTTTTTTTTTTTTTAATTTTCAGGGTATATGTAGTTCCTGATTAATAAAAGGATATTTATTTTCGTGTAGCTGTTACTACAGATATTTTTAAGATATATATGATAGAGATCATTCGGGATGCTGACTATATATATATAACAATTTCATATACATATAAATTTATATTATACATATATACATATATATATTATATTATATAATATATATATTATATATATAATGATTTATATACAATATAATATAATATATATATATATATTAATATATTATATATTATAATTTATATATATTATATATATATATATAATTAGATATATATTATATATATATATATATTCATATATATATATATATATATTTTATATATATCTATATCTATATCATATATTACTATATATATATTATCTTATCTCTATTATATATTTTATATATTTATTAACTGAGAATAAAAATTAGGTGGGAAGGGTGTGCTTGCTATTTCGTTGCTTATGTTTTGCAGGTCACTGCGTTCGTCTGCGCGTTTTCAACGAGTCGATACAGCACTTTCTGTTTTCAAAGTCTAGCTTGTTTCTATCATTCTCTATACTTTTTGATCGGAGTCTTGCTCTCTTTAATTTACGTCTCAGCTAAAGAGATCAGTGCAATCCTTCGCTGCTTAGAGCTCTCAGATTTGCTTGTTTGATTTATAGACCGGTGTATAGTTTTTGATGTATCCACTGTGCTTGTCTATATAGTTGAGGACTTATATGTGGTATCGCCTCCACTACTGTATTGGCGGCGCTCTGTCAAATGTCGCGCTGACGGTGCCTTAACTTTCTCATTTCGCTGTTCTGTCTGTCTATACTTCCACCGGCATTATACCTCTATAATTGCTATTACTCCTCACACAGAACGTGCGTCACTACATGCCAGTACGCGTACTCGCTCTCTGTCATTACAAATCGGCGCCGCCAGCATGAACTGCGCGTCTAGAACAGTGTTCCCTTCGATGAAGCGCTGCGCTAGCAGGGCCGCTCCTCGATTTCTCTTTTTATTTTTGGTCTATTTTATCCGTCTCTGTAGTTCATCATATAGTATGCCGTGATAAACAGCGCGCGTTGGAACGCGCGTTGCAACGCCATCATGTGAACGCCATTTTTGCAAGTTGAGGATAAGACTGACTACTAGTGACCAGGATAGTTCTTGGCTAAAGTGCATACATTGCGATCTCATTATAGGATGCTTAAGAGTAGGAGGTCATTTACTAGATGGCCTCATATATTTATTCCTTCTCGCGTCCTGCTGCGGTAGGTATTTGTGAGAGTGTATCATTTTTTCTATGTTTGTTATATTTTTTTTTAGGGTATTGTTCTCTATTATTTTTGTTTCTTTGTTTCTTCTTTTTCTCTGCAATGCGTTAAGCATACAATCGGTTCTCTTCTAAGTAGTAGGTATTAAGTTTGTACATTTGTATAGGGGGTTAGGGCATGAGCGGATGGGTCGGGGGTGAAGTATCGTTTCGTTCTCGCATCCAGAGGAGAGTTTTGAGTTTGCAAAGACATGTGTATAGGCCACTTCTCTCGCTGGTATTTCACATTTTCCTCTCTCGCGTAATTACAATTCAGCTGTCATTAGTTAATAGTTGACTCTACCATTCTATCGATGTATCAATTCTATGCTTTGTGTGTATTTTTTCCCTTTGCAGTGACAACTTATATTCGCTCAGATATCCATTTTTGTCGAGAAAATATTGTCAACTTAGTGTAGATGTATGATAGTTCTTATATGGTGTGCGCATTGTTTTGTGGTGAGTTTTTTTTTTTTTCTTAGATGAATATCTTGGATCGCGCTCTTTTCTTGGCCGCACTTATCTGTCATTTTTTCGGAAATGAGAGTTGGCTGTGTGGTGTTGTTTTGATCTCATTTACCTTGCTCTGCTTATGGGTCTTGATAGCTTCTGGTATAGTTTACATTTACTTTTATCTACGCGATAAGTAACTATTCTTAGCACTTGTGTCAGTGTAAGAGTCAAAACTTCATGTTCAACCTTCGACAATCTCTCTTGACACAAACAAAACGGAACAATGTCGACTTAATTTAAGTTGATAATAGATTTAATTGTGTTTACCCATTTTGATAATATCATTTAAGTAACATTCTCGAACGTAATCAGGAGGTAATGTAACTTGGATGTCATATAGTCATATTTCGATGAATTCATTATCACGTTGTAAACTTATTAACTATTCTCAGTGGTTCACCTCCCTTTACTATTGCCTATAATAATCTTCAGAATACGTAATGCCAAGCATTTGCCAGTTGTAATTATTTTTTATCCGTCAGTTTATGTGCATGCCACATTCACATTTTTTCCGCGAATGACGTCGTTTGGACTATTATGTGAATAAGTAAGCTGTGTTGACTTGTCTGGAAATTTTGTATTTTCTGGTCCGCGCAGAGATTGAGGCCGTCGGTGCCCAATTGTATGCTGGTAAGTAGGGGTACTCCGTCTCTGGCTAAAGATCGATTGTCGCATATCTTGTTTGAGTATATCCTGTCTGGCTCTGCTCTTTATATAAATATTCAAACTGTTTGCTTATAATTTTTACTTATTTTTGTTGCTGTAGTTTTACAATGTTCGGATTGTAGTGGCGGAAACTCTAGTTCTTGTGTCTCTGGTGCCCGTGGTGTACTTTTATCTAGCTTTCTTCGATCACTTGTTTTGCTTTTGACGTCATCTGCCTATCAGATAATTCCTTCTCGCATTGAATTAGTATCGTTTCGATAATCTGGCTCATATAATTTTAATCTTATTTGTCTAGCATGCCTCATTCCTATTCCATTTGTACTCACTATTACTCAATATATTCTTTGGCAACATGGTATACCAATGAGGGTATATTCAGCAATGCTGTAATTAGTCGGTTTTTTTTGGCTTTAAACACGATCTCGTGCTAACTTTAATATGATCGGCAAAGAAGACCTCTTGCATGAAATAATTGTCTGCAATTAGTGTACTGACCAAGTTCTATTTATATCGAAGCGAGAATGTTTGCACACATCCTTTACCATTTCGAGCTTAAATAGAAAGCTATACATCTTCTATTCCTTCTTTATCAAGTTTTATGACAGCCATTGTAGATGACGCTTTAGAAATGCTCTGGTTTCCATAGAGAACCTTCAGACAAATAAACTTTGTAGCATATAGTGCATCCACTGGTGGTTGTATTGCTGACTGCTTTATAAATTTGACGGTGTAATTACCGTATTTGAATTTGTAATCTTCATTCATACATTCTTGTACTCTTTTTATGAATTGGAGGCCTCCGCCTACTAAATATATATATATTTATATATTTTTTTTCATTTTCTTCTTTATAATTATATATATTTTATATTTTTTTAATATTTATATATATATATTATATTCTTATATTATATATTATAATTAGTTAATTACTTAATTTTTATTATTATATCTTCATATATATTATTAATATATATATATATATTATTAGTTTTATATTATTAATTATTTATATTTATATTATTATATCATTAAGTTATAGTATAAGTTTTTCCTATTTATTGGGTTTATGGCTTCTGTATTATTTACCTTTATTGTGTTGTTATGTAATTTTGGGATTGATACTTGAAGTACGCGGTACTATAGGTGAGTGAGGGCAGTGTGTTTGTTTATATTTACGTGTGTTATTTAACATTTATATTATTAATGTGTTATTATTTTTTAGCTGATTTTTATATTTAGCTTAAGTTTATTATGGTAATTTATAGCATTGTATATGATTTTGATAGTGTAGTATGAGCCGGGTATGGGTATAGGGCACTATAGGGCTGAATGTGTCTTAGGGTGGGTTAGGGTATGGTCGGAGGTGTAGTAGTATTGGCGGTAGCGTTATATTTTATATTTAGGTGAGTTGTATTAATATTTTATCATTATATATATGGGTATTTCATATTATATTTATATTATTAGACATGTATATTTAAATTTTAAAGAAATATGCACCTTCTTTGTAAATATATAATATTATTATATTTATTACTTATATATCTTGTTATTTATATATATATATATATTCATATTTATATTTATCTAATTTTTATTTATTTATGTTTTATTGTTGCCAGGCACAAGTGGTAGCAATCGCCATAGTGAGCCAAATTATTTTTCACTTGTTGCGTGAAGATCGTTTTTATTTAAGTACACTTAGGTATTTTCTATATCTATTATTCTATATATTTCTATCGTTTTTATACTTTATAATAATGAATTCCGCTGTACTCACTATCAAATTTTCTACTTGACCTATTCACGTTACCTTCTCCCTGAAAATCTACCTTCCGTACCCGCTGGGGTACGCGTACTCCCAGTTTGAGAACTCTGCAATAAATGCTTTGTTGTCGATTTATGCATATGTCCTCAATAATTTTACTCTGCTCCCTCATCCTTCAAAGAACAATATTCTATTTTATATGTATTAAAATATGTTAAATTACATAAAATATAATTTCACTTATATTTTCACTTAAAAAGATTATACTTTATTATTATATATTTTTTACTTTTTTTAATTATCATTTCTCCGTACATATCATTACATCTTCTTGTGTACATCTTATAACTTTTTTTCACTGGCGCTTGCTTGATTGGTTCGGCTCGTCGAACAGTTTATAAGCTTGGACACCTCTATACATTAAAAGATTAGACCACAACAGATAAAAACTAAGAATAAAAACAAGGAAACAAAAAATATAAGAAGAGAGAGAGAGAGAGAGATAGATAGATAGATAGAATAGGAGAGAGAGAGAGTTTATAGGGGAATATTTACAAAATAGGTTTAAATGTTTTTACGTATGAAGATTTACAAATGGCTCGAGATAGTTTGTATTAGAAGTTGCGAAGCGAACGATAATAGTTGGGGGTCACATTAGGTGTTGGTTTTACTTTTCTGTTGTGTTTTGTATTTAGATCCTCTGTATAGTGATCTTCTGTTTGATTCTATACTGAATTCTCATGTGTTGTTGTAGTATATTTTTTGGTATGGTGAGGCTTGAGAAGGGCAGATTGTGGTGGTCATGGTGCGTGGGAAGGCTGCGCTATCCTTCCAGCTGTAGGCTTGAGTTTTTCTAATCGTCAACGCAGTTGTTCAGGCTCGAGAAGAAGATGGCTTTTGTCTTTGGTTCTTTAATATATTAGAGATTGCATTTTCTATTTTGTCTCGCGGTTATTATGATTTCATTAAGTACACAGAGATTGAGCTATTGACGCTGTTTTGTTTGAGTTTCTTTTTATCTCGATATTTCGATAAGCTGCTAGACGTTAAGGGATGTTGATGCTATGTTTGTAAGTGGTTTAGTGTAAAATCGTTTAAAGAGCGCATCATTCCGTTTTTTTACTGTTATGTTCATTTTAGTAGTTGGCATAAGAGATTTATGACGATTATGGAAGTAACTATGAGTCTGAAAATGTTAGTTTGCGATAGTTTGAAGTGCGAAAATGTTAAGAAAGTGAAATTTCTTAATCTATTAGAAATATTCACATTCAATTGTTGCAGAATCAATATTGAAGCTCTGTTTATATATTATACTCTTTTATATATTATATATATTATTAGGTCTATAGGGGGTAATGATGTAGGTGGCTTGTATTTTTTCTTTTTTCGCTTGTTTTAGTTTTATATTAATATTGAAGTGAGACAGGTTTAGATTATCTTTTTAAGGTTTATTTTATTTATGATAATAATATTATTTGTACTTTAATATTTTTTTTTTTGATTTGTTATTTTATTGAATATATATATATTATTTATCTTATATTTTATATATATTGTATTATTATTATTTTTTTTTATTTATTTTTAGTTTTACTATATATCATATATATATGGCCAGCATCCCCGAAGAGGCCAGGCATGTAACTAGAAAACTATAACATCTACAGGATAAGTGATGAGTAACATGTTTTTTTGTATGTGTTCAGTTCTCTAGGTAATTTTGTTTCGTCGCCATTGGCATCTGAAGGATAAAAAATAAGGGTTGGGGATTTTGATTTGGAATATTTATTTATATAATACACTCTTAAAATTATTATTAGTATATATCTTAGAACATGGCAAGTCCTACGCTGTGCATTATGACCTGTGAATCCTGCATTTAGTTCACGATATGCAAAAGTTGCGCAAATAACCATTTTTTTTTTTAATTCTTTCTGGAGAAAATGTTATTTTTTTCTCTTATTTTATATATCCTTTTTTAGGGGTTTTCTCGAGCCTGACGGAGGACAAGATGGGGGTGAATGAATAGTCCCCTCCTAGTCATCCCCTGGTGTACTTTTATTTTCCCGAATAACTCCCTCGACTTTATCCTATTCTTTTAATTTTTTACCTTCTGGGTTTTCTTTTTAGTGTATGTACAAAGAAAAAATTCAACAATTTGGCAACTTTGCGCGCTCCCCTCGCACTAGGCCGAGGCTTCTTCGTACGTCACAGAGAGAGGACGCGTCGCAATTTTTTGCAACCATTGTCTTTAGACATACTTTTAATTTTTAAAAGGCTGTTTGATTAGTTTGTTAGTTTGTATGGTTTTGGTGTTGTGGTTGTTTTTTGAAGTTGTCAGGCGAGATAGACAGTGAGGTTGTCGCTGATGTAGACTTAAATAGGGATAATTTAGTGGTGTGGTTTAGTTGTTGCTTGTTATATTGTAGTTTTTTTAGTCTTACTTGTCTGGCAAAGTTAGAGAAAGAGATACTATATATATAATATATATAATATTTATATCTTTTTCTTCTTTTTTTTTATTTTTTTATATAAAAAAATATATAATATATTTATATTAATATTAATATTATTATTATATATTTTATATATAATTATTTATATATATATATATTTTATATATAATATTTATATTTATATATTATACTATTTATTATGTGAGTCGAGTAGTATGAAGTGAGTGTAGGGGGCGTGAGCATATTTTTGTTTTAGTTGGTATATTATTTGATTTTTTTTATTTTTTTTTTTTTTTTGTCCTTATTATGTTATATAATATATATTTGTGGTATGTATATATGCTTATATATATATTTTTTATGAGTATTTTTATTTTAATAATTACTGTAATATTTTTTATTTTTTTTATTTTGGTGGGTTAGGCCAGAGAGTCCTAGTAGGCGCAGGGCAATGGGGAGTTTTTTTTCGCGGTTGTAGCTTTTTCCATAAACGCTGACACGCGCGTTTGGCAATAAAATTTTACTAAAGCTAGGCCTACGTGGAGAGTGCGCGTGTAGGCTTTTTGATTTGAGTTCGATGGGTGTGGTTTAAGAAAGGGCATTTTCTTTGATTATACTGCTATGAGTGTGTTTGGCGTGCAGTAAGTTATGGTAAATTCTGTTCAGCACGTCATGTACCATTGTATTAATTTAAATATTTAGTACAGAGTGTTTTGTGTCACGTTATATGGTAGAGTAATTAGATTTTAACAGATACACATACATTATTTTTATTTTACATATATATGTATATCATTTTTATATTTATTATATTTTTATTATTTATTTTATTATTTTATTATATTAATAGATTAATTGGAGAATATCATGCAAATATGAATTGAATTAATAATTATATTATTATGTATTGAAGTTAATATAATTGATCATGAATGTAGAGTTTTTGGCTTTTATATAATGTCGAGTGTCTATGAGATGCTTGATATTGTATACTGGAGATATATTGATTTTTCCTTATTCTTTAATGTTAGACAAATATTATTATATGTCGTGGATTATCATGCTGTGAAAATCTTTAAGAGGTTTTTTCTTTTGTTTTGTTTTATTGTTTTTTTTATTTTTTTTTTTTTTTTTTTTTTATTTTTTCATTTAGTTAGATGTATCTATTCAGTGAAATACAATAATAAATGTTACTTTTTTGCCTTTTATGGGGCTCTCGGCGCGGGGGATGAGGTGGTGGACTGTATATAGTCCTGGTCCTCCGTCTCGTTACGCATCCGGGAAGGCCCGATGAGAACCCCTTGACTCCCCTCGCCCATCTTCTGTGTTACTCTATATGCTACTGGTCCCTTGTACGTTACGGGTCATATACATACATAAAAAAAGAATTAATTTTCTATTAAATTTTTTATACACTTTGGTATTTCTTTAACTAAAGTAATACCACGAGCCCTTATAAGTTAGGGTAATTAAAAAATAATTTTTTTTTGTAAATATATTTTCCCTACGAAAATAAAATAAAATAAAATTTAAAACTTCATTATTACTTTAAATCATTATTTCTCGACTGATGATCCTCACATCTAGAATCTGTAGGTGCTTTTATTCTGCCTTTTCTCGTAGTTACTCATGATTGTCAGCTTTAGACACTTTTCTGATATAATATATCTCTTATATATTATTATATAATATTTATTAATATATATATCTATATTAATTATATATATAATTATATATATATATATTATATATATCTTTATCTTATCTTTATTTTGAGTTGTTTATTGGTTGTTCTCTATTACGCTTATGTTATTTATTAATTTTGTGTTATTATTATTCTACTACTTACTTTATATTTTGGTTTTTTTGAGATATTGCTTCATTGTTGTGATTGATTGGGCGGTTTTATTTATTATTTCTTCTATATTTATTTCTCCTATTATTTTATTAGTGACTGTATTACTTATTGAATATTTATAGTTATTTGTTTTAGTACTGTTATTAGTCCTAAATCTCTATGATATTTTATTTTTTATAGAGCTGTTGTTTTCATGAAAGCCAATTTTCCTAGAGCCTTTTCATCAATTCTGATAACTATCCATCTTCACTTACTGTCGGTCTGTTGTGGTTGCGCGCCCTCCCGTCTCTTCCGGTTTTTGTTGGTTCTATCCTATATGCGCCTATGCGGCCTTATTGCGCACTTATCAATTTTGTAGGCAGCGCAAAGGCGCATAGGCGCAACAATTTCTAAAAAAGACGGACTGACAAAGGCGCACAGCAATTCATCTGCACCCTATACACCGCCCTATGAACAGGCTATAATTTTAATTTAATATATGGTATATATTTTTTTTTACCCTTAAAAGTTTAGAACTTTGAACAGTGTCAATCTCCTATCTTTTTCAAAACCAACATAACTTGTATATAGTTTATTATCTTACTATTATTATCATTGTCTTATTTATATTATATAATGGGGCCGCTGTACTTTAATTTTATATTTTCATATATTTTTCGCTTACAAATCGTATATATTTTATATCTTTTTCCTTTCTTGGGTGTGTGGTATATAATAATTTATTATTAGTAGTGTTTACTATCTCATATTTTATAGTTTTCTTTTTTTTATATTTTAGTGTTTTTTAACATTATATTCTTTTAATATATTTATCTAGTGATGTGTTGTTTTCGTATTTATATCATGATTATTCTTTTAGTACTAAGTTTAGCTGTATTATATATGTTTTATATATTGGTACTTTTTGGTTGGGTACTGTTGTTTTTATAGATGAGTTATTGTTTTATATTTGTGTTTTCTTTGGTGAGAGTAGTAGTTTATATTAGTTTTTTATATATTATATCATTATGTTATTATTATCAGTATTTTAGTAGTTTCATTTTTGAGAAATTGTTAATATTATTGCTGATTTATGTGCAGCATGTTATTATATTAGGCTGGGTTATGGTGTATGTAGTTTTATGTATTATTGAGAGTATTACTAATATTTATAGAGTGTTGATACCTTTTACCTGAGTGTGGGGGTATATTTGTGTTCATATATTTATTTCTTAATATTAATAGTTTAGTTATTAATATATTTTATTTATTTATCTATTGGTTAGTATATTCATTATTTTTTATCATTTTATCATATTTTTTTTCTACCTATTTCCAATCTATACACATTATTAAAAGAGTGCGATGGCTCTGATAGAGAGTGTTGTGTCAGACTCTGTCTTCTCAGTGCTCATGCTGAATCTCCCTGGTGTGAAAACAATGGACGGCACAAGGACATGGAGAGTGTTAGGGACGTGTATGATTTATTTTTCCTGATTTAACTATGTTGTTTTTAATTAACTAAAATATTATTTTATAATGTGTTTTGTCTTTTCCCTCCTTATAAGAGTAGTCTTTGCTTTTTTTAGTTATCTGTCACTATAGTTTACTTTGGTCGAGAATGAGTGTAGTAAGACTCTCTGCTCCCTGGCTGGTGAAAGAGTGTCGCTGTCCGTGCTAATAGGCGCATAGGTCGCATATATGGTCTGATATTGGCGCTGTTGTGACATAATATATGTAGGCGCATTTAGGACGCTAGGGCATCTTAGTGTGTCGCGCGCGGCATAGGCGCATTGGCTCGCTAAGTCTCTCACTACAAAAATGTTATTGGCTTCGCGCTCCAGCCCCGCTCTGAAAATATGTATCATTAACTGTTTCGTTTAGCTGGCTTTATGATCTATTTATTTCCTTACTATTAATTATTTTAGTATATATATATTATTATTTTATTTAATATTTTATTCTTTCTTTAAAGTATATATAATATATAATATATATATATATTAAGTATATTTGTAAAAATATAATTTCATTGCTTAGTACATTTAATTTATATAATCTCTACAACTCATCATTTTAGTTAACGTTTTATGTCAAGTACTTTTATTGCCTTTGCTTATTCTAAGAAATTGTCACGATATATATTATATATATCTATCTTATTTATATATTTATTTTATTATATATTTATTTATATATTTAATATATATCTATTATATTCTTACTATAATATATTATATTTTTATATATACTTTATATATATATATATATATATATTATATTTTATATATTTATATAGCATACAATAAAGTATCGTATTATAATCGTTATTCTATTATTCAATATTATATATTTTTTTTTCCAA